>VMDO01003771.1:0-68666 GCA_007922755.1 Pedetes capensis
ACAGACAGACAGAGAGAGAGAGAGAGAGAGAGAGAGAGAGAGAGAGAGATATGTTGAGAGAGGATTTTGAGAATGTTTCTTACGAGTTTCAGCCAGTGGAAAAAGCAGCGCATAGGAAGGGGCAGTACGGGCCTGTTGCTAGTTAGAACACCTAAATTGTTCCTAGGAAACAAGCCCAGTTTGTGGGCTGAAGTTTCCCCTGCATCTGGAGTCCATGGGGAAGTGCTAATACTGTAGAACACTCATCATTCTTGCCATCTGTGAGCCCTCTGTGAAGGACAGGGGACAAGTCAAGCTCTAAATGAGTAGACAGATTAATTTGAGAGAATCTGGATGTGGTTATTTCCTCCCTTATTGGCTCAAGATTCCCTCTAATCTCATTGCTAGGATGTTTTCCCTTGGCTTATGGCCTTGTTAATATCCCCTAGCTGTCTGATCAGGTTTTTTACACCTTAGTGTGAATTAGTTTATTGGCTTCTATCCTTAGAACCAGGGAGAATGATGAGTGGATGATGGGGCAGAGGGAAAAAGGGTAAAAAGGTGACAGTTTGGGTGTACTGCAGGTCATCTTCTGCTTTAAACTCTATGTGACAGAGGTCCTGTCTGCAGGCTCTGCCTCAGAGCCTGCCAGCAGCAATGTTGCCTGGACCCTTCAGTGGTTCTCCCAAACAGAATTTTCTTTCCATTATTAAGACATGAAATCTGTTTTGAGTTAGGTCAATTGCACCCAGATAGTCAAATGATAGGCACCTTCTTCAGAATACACATGAAAACTATAGTAAAAGCAATGAGTTGGTTGCTTCTAGGACAAGAAATGGTTACCTGCATATAAATTAGTCATAGGATGGTATGTTAAATTTTTTAGGCCACCAATAAATTAGTCCTGGAGAGTATATTTAAAAATCATTTCTATGCAGCCTGAAGTTATTATACATGTAAAGAATAGGCCCTCTTGTCTCTATGTAATATTTCTTCCACAAATAACTAAAAATACTTAACACTGGGGATTTGTACATTGATTTACCAAGCAGCTTTTAATCAGATTCCAGAAAATCTTTGTAATTTCTCTGCCAGGCAAGTATATTATTAATTATATAAGCCCCTGAAGTTAGGTCAAATGGTTTACTACAACAAATTGTTATACTTATTTTTGTATTTTGGTGAATCTTTCCAGCTCCAGAGTTATTCAAATTCTATCCTCCCTTCAAGTCCAATTTAATCCATATTGTGTGTGTGTGTGTGTGTGTGTGTAACAAACTGTGATGGCTTTGTTGCAATGAAACACCGGAAGCAATTAGCTTTATAAAGAGAACAGTTTATTTAGCTCACAGTTTTGGAGGTTCCAAGTCCAAATGGCGTAGGGAAGGCTTGTCAAGGTCTGCCCCCTGACTGTTCTGGCCCATGGTGTGGATGGTAATGGTGGGGGTGCGTGTTGGAGCCAATGGTCATATCACAAGCCAGGAAGGAGAAAGGCAGGACAAGACTGGGATCTCACAATTCCCTTTAAGAGCATGGCCTCAGTAACCTAAGGATCTCTCAATAGGCTCTGCCTCTTAAAGGTCCACAGCATCTCCCAATACCACTACCATGAGGACGAAGCTTTTAACACATGAACCTTTGGGAGACATTCAATATCCAATTTATAGCACTTTCTCAGAATTCTCTTCTCTATATGGTTTTGGGTTCGAATTGACCACAGATTTTTTTCCAGTATTTGGAAAGCCAACATGAAGTTGCAGCCATACTAGGTTATGAAGGTGGGTGCTGGCACCAGCCACTGTGGCGACTGCACATGTTGTTGCAGTCTGAAGGCTCCTGAGGTACAGCAGCTCCCAGGCCTGGGCTCCTTAAGCTCTCACCAGCTCTCGTCTATCAGCTTGCCAAGTGGTAAGCCAAGGGGACGTGCAGTTCCTAGGGGTGGGGCATTGGTAGGCTGCCTAGGCAGCAGAGTTGAGATGGTGAGAGACAGGTGGAGGTCTCAGCTCATCCTCATGGTTTCCAATTTGGCTTTGTTCTCACCCATAATTAGCTTTTCCCTCCTAGCTGCCATGCAGGATGAATGAGTTACAGAGGATCCACCCTAGTCACAGAGGGGACAGCCTGCATGGACTCCTCCATCAACCTATGTTGACAGCTTCCATTGTGGCATACAATCTTACCCTATAGTAAATAGCTTTTCTTCATCATTTGTGGTGAGGTAGTGATGATTATGTAACACTGGTACATAGATTTATTTCACAAGCAGGTGAAATATAAGCTATATGTGGGTTTCCAAGAAGTTATCCAAACCACTTTGAGGAATAAATGACAATATTATTTCCTTAAACATGGGGAAGAGATGGGGAGGGAAGGAGGAAGGGGGAGAGAGAAATTGGCAGAGTAGTGATATTTAATTTTTTTTTCACCATGCCCTATTTCTTGTTCTCAGAATAGTGCCAGACACATAATAACCCCTCGCTAAATATTAATTGGGTATGAATCACATGTTTGGGCTCTTTATGGAGAGATAAGATATGTAGTTCCCTATATTTTTTGATTTTTATCTTGCATTTCAGATGCCAGTGGGACTTCTAACTAGAGATTTGACAACTGGTTATTCAGGTCTGGAGATCCGAGCAGAAAAATCTGGATAGAAGGTACTAAGTTTGAGATTGGTAACATATAATGGGCACAGGTAAGAAAATAGAAAGAGATAAGAAGGAAAAGAGAAGCTTGGGGTCAGACACAGCTGGCACATGTCTGTAGTTTCAACAATTTAGGAGGCAGAGGCTGGAGGATCATAGGTTCAAGGCCAGAGGCAGCTTGTGTAACTTAGAGCCCACCTCAAGATAAAAAATAAAGAAAGGAGCTAGGGTGCAGTTCAATGGTAGAGCACCTGTAATGTATGCATGAAGCCCTGGGTTCAATGCCCTTATGCTGTGGCCCCCCCCAAAAAAAATGAAGCTTAGGAAACAAAATTTAATTATTATTATTATACCTTTTTTTCTTTTTTTCTTTTCTTCTTTCGTTCTTTCTTTCTTTTTTTTTTAAAATTTGAGACAGAGTCTTGCTGTGTAGCCCAAGCTGTCCTGGAGCTCTGAACTTGCCATCAATCCTTCTGTCTCAGCCCCCTGAGTGCTGGGATTACAAGTGTGTGCCACCACATCCAACTCTATACCAGTTTTTTTTTCTTCCTGGTGATTGAATTGCATGTTTATCCTCTTGCAGTAGCTTGGTGATGAATGAACCACACATCTGTACCTTAATGTTTGGCTGGGCTACATGAATGACTTTGGCAAATGGAATGTTAGTGGACATGAGAGTAGAGGCTTGAAATGCAGTTGGACATTTGGATTTCCACTCATATTCTGGTGATTTGATGTGAAGGTAACATACCCCAATATCTTATGTCCTATCAGGCTTGGCCCAGAATGAAAAAAGGTAGAGTAGATGCAAGCCCAACTTACAACCAAAAGTCAAGTCCAGTTGACCCACAGTCTGCAGGGGAGTCCACCCTATTTGGTTGAAGTACATAACAGTTTACCTACTGACTTGAAAGAGTGAGAATGAATGCTTGTTACTGAATTTTAGAATCATTTGTCACAGCGTTATTGTAGCAATTGCTAACTAATACAAACAGCAAATACTGACTGAAGAAGAACTTATGAAACGCTCTGAGAAGGAAGATGCAGACAGGTAAGGGAGAGCTCTGGATGGAGGAGAACCATGGATGTGTCAATAAGGAGGAAATAGTGTTCCGTGTCAAAGACCTCAGAGAGGTCAAGAGAGTCAAAGACCAAAGTAGATTCATTGGATTTTATGATGAAGAGGTTGATGAAATTCATATCTTCTGATTTTTGCAAATTTCACTGTGAGGTAGGAGATGTAATCTTCTGAGAGTGAGGGGAAGTTAAAACAAAGGACTGGAATAAAGTGCTGGAAGCTTGAAAAGTCACTAAGGGAAAGGAGATAGAGAGAGAGTGAGCGAGCATGAAAGCGCACATGATCTTTCTCCAGCAATGATCATATCCTTGATAAAGAAAAGAAAAATCTAAGGGATTAATGTAGTGTTAGGGTTTGGGGGTGTATGAGACAAATAGACTTAAACATTTCTCTGTCAATCACATCATCTATTATTACCCCTCCTGAATTCCTGTAGCACTATAATCTATGCCATACAATTTTATACTTTTAAATATGACATCTTATGCTATTTATTGTTTTATGTGCCAGAAGCTATTTCTCTCTTTCTCTATATATCTATCCCCCATCCATCTGTCTGCCTGTCTATCCATCCATGAGCCATTCTTGCAGACATCCCTGCCTTCCTGCATCCAGGCATCCATGCACATATCCATCTTCCATATCATTCTAAGATCTGAGGGAATTTACAAATAATGTCATATTCAAATGTTAAATTAAAAATAAAAAATCCAGAATCATGAAAAATACAGATAAGAACATGTTAGTCACGTAGTAAGCACTCGAAACAATTTTTGATTTGTTGATCAAGTATCAACCCAATAAGAAAATTATGGCTCACAGAGCTCCTCTTAGATCTCTGAGTTTCTACCTCAGGCATCTGCCACTGCAATTAGTCACATTTTATGAGAAAAAAGGAGAATTTATGAAAGCTAACATGGAGTAAGGTAATATTTAAATCATAAACTCTCAATATGAAAAGCTTTTTAGTTTAAACAAATTGTCTTTTGTATGTTAAGTTATATAAAGAAGGAAAGTGTTTTATGTAATTGCCTCCATTCTTACCAGACCAGAAGATCAGTGTCTCTGCTCACACCTGTCCCTTAGGATGGATAAAACAAGTAGTGTTGTCAATTACAATCTCCAGTGCATGGAGAATAGATTACTATTTACCTTCTTAGGAGGTGGGGGAAGAGACAGAAAATACATATTGAATTCTATTTTTTTTTGTATTTACAAAAAACCCTTTTACTTTCTTTCAAAGAAGAGACTCTTTTCATTATACTTGCTTATTTTTATAATTCATAACTTAGAAAAATATAGGATTATTTTTGTGTTTAAGAAATTTTAGCCAGGCATGGTGGTGTACCCTGTAATCCTAGCACTCAGGAGGCTGAGGTGGAGGATGGACTCGAGTTTGAGGCCAGCCTGTTCTACATAGCAACTTCTAGGCCAGCCTGGGCTACACAGTGTGACAACATATTCAACAACAACCACAATAACAAAAAAAAAAAAAAAAAAAAAGAAAAGAAAAGAAAGAAAAAAAAGAAAAAAAAAGAAAAAAGAGAAGTTTGGCTGTTGTCCTGGATAATTAATACCTTTTCCTAGTTTCTCTTCAATTAGTAGGAAAATGAAACTAGTATCCTAAGCCCTATATGATTTCCATATTTCATAATTATATGCTTTTATTAATGCCTTAAAGATGGAACTAAATGACTGGTTCATCTTGCTCCACAGTTTAATATTTATATTAACTGAAAAATCATTTAGCAAACACACATATATCTCCTTGAGTTCAGGAAGAGCCTTTTAAGAAAATAAAATATAAACTAATCCAAGTAACTAGTACTGTGTGTCTTCAGCACTACTATTTGCTCTAATGCTTTTGGTGACACAACTGCGTCCAGTCATTTCCCAGACTTTTCCTACATCAACTAGTGATAGGTTGTCCTCCTGGACAAGAGACATGTCTCTTGATAATATTCAACATTTTGATCATCACATCTTCCCTTGACTTTTAGGGTAGCTTTTCTTACTCTTTCAGTGAGCATCTGGATTGTAACCTTTTTGTGGAATTACGTGGTTTTTACTCATTCAATATTCTCTGCATGCTTTGAGGCCTTGGGTTTGATCCCTAGCACTGGAAAAATGTGAGAAGGACCTGGTGGCCTACTCCTGAAACAATTAGCCATTGAAGATCCTGTGAATAGCAAAGAAGCACTGACATAGTGCCAGGCATGACACAGTGTTGGGGAGTGTTTTGTTCTCTTGTACACAGGGTTGCTATGAGTCAGACTTGACTTGATGGCACCTAATAGCAGCAACAAATGTATCAGGCACTGAGAAGGAGCTAGGAACACAATGATGAATCAGACCAAACATTTCTTTATAGAATAGTCCATTTGGTGGTGGAGGCAGGCAAAAACCCAGGACAATACAGCATGATAAGAACCTTCATCATGTTTATATTTCTTCCACTAGATCAATGCATCTAAAACTGGAGCAAGGGAGTGGTAGTCTCTACATGTACTCTTTGAAGTGTGTATTTTGTATGATAATTAAAAAATTTTAACTTTGCTTTGATGATAATTAAAAAATTAAGCTTTTTTTGGCCATCTTGATGACTACTTTATAACTGAGTAACAGCCTACCATTTCTATGCTCAAGTATATATTTATGTTTATTTAAAAAATCAGTGGTAATAAACTGAATCTTACATACACTGAGAGATTTATTTTCTGTACATCATTGGTCATATTATTTTAAAGCTATTAACCATGAGTTACCAGTTTTGTTTCATCTAATAAGTAAATATCATCTAATATGTAAATTTTTGGTTATATAGTTATATAAGAATATCTACAGAAATAGTAGTTAACACCAAGTTCTGTAAATTTTATTGTACACATTTAATTGTTGTTAAGTGCTGTGGAGTCAGGTCCAACTCATAGTGACCCTCATAGGGTTTTCAATGGCTGATTATTTTGGGATTGCTTTGGGAGTGGATTGCCATGTCCTCCTGTTACATTTAGTAGGATTATCATAAATACTATTTAAGTCAGAAGTGGGAGTCTGCATTTTTGCTTAAATTGCAGGATAATATCCCTTTAAAAGAAGCTTCTGTGCTACTTTGACAAAGCCCTAGTTCCACATCAGTGATCATTTAGTAGGGCTGTCTGATAAGATCCCTTTTCTTCATTTCCTTTTCTTCATTCACTTGACAGGTTGTGGTCTACCTCATTTCCACCTTCAGCTTCTGAACTGAGGGGAGGCCAAGTTAAGTATGTTGTTAGGATATAATTTAGAAAAATCCAAGAGATGAGTGTGTTTTAACCCCATTAAAGTGATCTAAGTGGCACATGGAAATATTCACGCAAGGTTAAGACAGTTACCCCCTGTGTAATTTGTTGGTCCAATCTTCAGTTTGTGGACTAGGCTCTGAGGATCCTAGAATTTATGGAAGATATAAGAAGATGGAGGATATGCCAAGCATGTTTTAATATTGGTGAAAATTAGAAAATGAAAACACTATATATGGGCCATATTACGATTTGCATATATGTTTAAATGAAAAACTTCAAAGTAACTTCAAGTTTGAGATTGGGTGCTGCTTTGGGATAGGCTAGCAAAACTTTCAGAGCCTGGCAATCACTTTTCTTATCTAGGGCTGTTTTGATAGAAACCTTCATAAAGCACTCTGTGTGGGACTTGCCACACAGAACAAGGTGCGTTATGGATTCCTGAGTATTTTCTGGTGCTCCCTTTCACTCTGAGATAGTGGCTATACTTTTCTTTATTCAGCCTACAACAGAGTGCCCACTGCACCTAAGGAGCTGAAAACATTTTCAATGTCTCCCTCTGTGACTTTCTATCTGCAGACTGGAGACCACCCTAGTAGGTGATGTTCCTGCCCTCTGACTATTTCATTTTCAGTGTCTCTTGGTCTCTGCCCACCAGTATATCAAATAAGTTTACTTATTTGTTAAACAAAATTACTGGGTCTTTGAAGTGCAAGGAGCTGTCTGTGTGTAATGGAGGTTCTAATCATGTATCCTTACAAGTCTCTTCTGCATTAAATATGCCATCTCCTTGCATTTGGCTAAGTGCGTTATCTGTTTCATATTGATTCACTCGAACCTAATGTCTCTGTTTTAGTCAGTCAGAATCAATAAAACACTAGTTAATTTGGGTCAGATCTCCCATTTACATCTGCAACTTGGTGCCCCCAAAATTAGCAGGCCAATATCCAGATCTGAATCCAGAGACATCAACCTGTTCATCTTCTTAGTCTTTCTAAGCCTCTGTGAAGCCATCTACCAACCTTTGTGTCTGTCTCTCAGCTTCTTACTGGCTTTGAATAGTGCTTCTCAAAGCA
Source organism: Pedetes capensis (assembly GCA_007922755.1). NCBI lineage: Eukaryota > Metazoa > Chordata > Mammalia > Rodentia > Pedetidae > Pedetes > Pedetes capensis. Next base: position 8,057 of record VMDO01003771.1, read on the forward strand.
GGTGGTAGAAGGGTGGCATGTGTGACCTCAGTGTGTGTGTGTGTGTTTGTATATTTTAAAAATTATTATTGCCTGACTTCTTTCTTTTGTGTGTGTATATGTGTGGAGTGTGTGTGTGTGTGTGTGTGTGTGTGTGTGTGTGTGTGTGTGTATTTGTGTGAGTTTTGAGCTCATGTATGGCCTAGGCTGGCCTGGAACTCACTATGTAGACCAGGATGACCTCAAACTTGCATCGATCCTCCTACCTCAGCCTCCTATGTGCTGGGATTACAGTTATGTGCAACCACACCCTGGCTGACTTATTTCTAACCTCAAGGTTTAACTCAATTTTTCATATACCAGTAAAGGAAAACATATGATTTTTATGTCTGAAAAGAAGGTATGCTGGGTGAAGTGGTACATGTCTGTAATCCCAGTGACTCAGGAGGCAGAGGCAGGAGGATCAATGCAACTTTGAAGCCAGCTTGGCCTATATAGTGAGCCTGTGCAAGTTAGCAAGACCCTGTGTCAAGATAAAAAAATGAAAAGGCATTAGGGATACAACTCAGTGGTAGAGTGCTTGAAAAGCATGCACAAGGCTTTAAGTTCAACTTCCCAGCACTACAAAATGAAACAAAACAAAACAAAAGTAAAGTATGCACTTTTGGGCATATACCTGAAGGAATCCAAGTCATCATACCATAGAGACGTTTGCACTTTCATGTTCATTGTAGCGCTATTCACAGCTGAAAAGATATGAGAACAGCCCAGATGTCCATCAACAGATGAATAGATTTAAAAAATGTGATATAAACACACAGTGGAATATTATTCAGCCATAAAGAAGAATGAAATTATGTCATTTGCAGGAAAATGGATGGAACTAGAGATCATCATTTCAAGGGAAATAAGCTAGACTCAGAAAGCAAAATACTACATGTTCTCACTCATATGCAGAAGCTAGATTTCTTTTAAAATGAAAAAATCTCTCTCTATATATGAATACATATATATCTATATATACATATGCAGGATTGGAAAGTACAAGGGGATATATCTACAAGGGGGAGGGAATTAAGAGGAGGGCAGTAGGAGCAACATGGGAGGTAATGAGGGAGAGAAAAAGCATGAAGTACACAACTCAACTGTATAATAACATAATGAAACTCATTATATTGTATGCTAATTAAGTAAAAAAAGAAAATGGAGATAATATGACCTTTGCATTTATAGAAAGAAGTGAGATTTTGCCTGCATTCCATATGTCATCTAGCACCTTCACCCAGGGGTAGCATGCTACATTTAATACTTCTTTCCTGGTCATTCAGTAATTTTGCTGCATATCAGTTCAAATTTCTAGGAATCTCTGCATCTGTGGACAAGGAAGTAATAAAATATACAAAAGCCTTTGGAGTCTCTGAAATATATATACTGAAATTAGTAGCAATCTTAAATAGTACACCATATTCTGCTTATGTTTATATATAGTCCATTTTCCTATTATACAAAACTAACACTACCTAGTGGGACATGGTTGGCCATTGTCTATCCCATGATTCTAAAATTATGTCTGAGGTGGGTCTTGGTAGTTTGGATGTTTAACATGTTCGTAGGTGATACTGGCTGAGGGAATCGTGCTTTGAGAACCACTGGGCTATCCTAACACCATTTCCCCCTTCTTCTTAGTAATGGAACTAAAATTTTTTTTGGGGTGACAATGTGTCTATCAGCTATAGGGAGACATTCTATTTCCCAGGGTCAATTTAACAGGTGTTGTCCCATGAGACACATAGAAATGTTAGGAGGACTTCCAGGACAGTGGTGTAAAAAGAAGAGAGTAAGATTTTGTTATTCCTCCCTTCTTTGTTTTCTGCTGCTTGGAACATGGTTGTAATGGTTAGAGCTCCAGCAGCCTTCTCATAACCTGTGAAAAAGTGACATAAGGTACATTAAAGACATAAGGGCCTCTGATAGTCTCATGGAGTCATCTTACCTGGATTGCTTGCTTCTACACTCCTTTACACAAACAAATATATCTTTTGCATTTAAGCTGTTGCAGTTGGGACTCATCATAGCTGAACCTAACCCTACATGGTAGTCCCTTATTAATTGGAGCTCTAAGTGGCTTAAAGAGACCAAATTAGAAGCAGGAAGAGCTGCTTCCTGGCGCAAATGAAGAAACAGAAAAATTACTTCACTATAGGTCAGTAGATCAACTAACAATGACATGGCTGGCTTCAAGTCAGCAAGAAGGCAGGAAGAGATAGAGAATATTTCTTATTTTTTACAACTGAAAATAGTTGAAGTTTTAAAAAAAGCTCTGACAGGAAAAATTTTAGGTCCTGAAGACTTTAGACTTGACACTGCAGACACTTCATTTCCCTCACGACCCCTTTGCTCTTAGTATTGTGGAGCTAGGCATTGTGTGAATGAGGACCAGCACATATACCAGGGCGGTGAGAAATTTGCCTGAGTATTTAGAGGTGTGTGGATGCAGTTATTTTGTGTAAGTGGTTACTTGGGATGGCTCGTTAGGTCAGGGGAACACCTGCTGGCTACCCACAGTTGTGTGAATTGTCCTAGGCCAAGGAGAGAGACTGTAGCCATGTGAAAAACTTAACAACCAAACTCCTGGGTTGGTGTTCTAACAAATGACACTGCTCAGTGTGTCCTAAACTGTCCTTAACTAACTGAAATTTATTTCCCTCTTGACTACCTTCTGACAAAGAGGCTTCTGTTCCCTTCCATCTTGTCACTCCCAGAAATACCAACACCAGAAGCTTCATCAGGAGCTAAGGTCACAGTGTCAGACAAAGCTTATTGTCTGGGTTGGTGATTTTATTCCAGGAAGAGAGCTCTTAAAATAATACCAAAATACTGAAAAGCATAGCTGGACCCACTCATTTCCAAACCTTTTACAGTTCTATTTTATAAGTCCAATATGCTGAAAAATTAATTTTCAAAATCTACAAACACCTCAGTCCCGATCAATTGTTGTGGGGAGAGATAAAGACTTGAATGGAGCATCAACAGAGTTGATTTTAACTAAGGAAATGGGGTCAGGGAGAGGTTAAGTGGCTGGCCTGAGGTCAGATAGCAAACTGGTGACTCAACTTCACAGCTCTTGGATCTGAAGTCTGTAAGAAAACCAGAGCCTATTTCCTTTTGATAAGTTAACTACCCCATATCTGTGGTCTGTCCTGCAGCTTTTAAGGGCCACATTCCTTTTGTGACTGTAGACTTGAGATCCTGGGACTTTCACTGGAGTCTGGAAAACACTTTCAAGGGCAGACTGGCATATCAAGGGCAGAATAGCACTTTATTTACCATTGAAGAGCATTGTACAAATCATGGGAATTGTCATCTTCTCCATGGCTTATGATCCACACCCAGCGTGGTCATAACAGCAGCCTGTGCAGTGATGGCGAAGTCTTGGAAACAGTGAGGAGCAGTATTTGTGGACTGCTTACTATGGGTTAGACACTCTGGCAGATATCTTACATGATCATCTCTTTTAATCTTCATGATAACCTTGTGGGGTAGGTCAATTTATAGTCCTTTCTACTAATACGTATACTGAAGTTTTTCAGGATATAAGTAGATTTCCCAAATGGCCAGTTAAGGATTGTGAATCCAGTTTTGTTTTTATCTTTATTTCTTTTTTACCACTATTCTCTGCAAAATTATAGTTCATACATACCTACAATTGTGTCCACCTTTGTTATTTAGTATTTTTAGAGATTAACACTTCATATGACTATAATTTTCCTCAGTCTTAGGCAAATCAATGGTCTGATTAAAATTTTTTTTTGAGATTTTAACAGTGAAGTTGAGGTATTCTACCTGCAAACAGATGAAAGATGCCTCTTTCCCTGTAGAAGTGTTTGGGAGAGCTCTCATTTAAATAAGCAAGGAAATAACACCAAACTAAAAGGCTGCAGATAGAAATAGTTGGTAGTAAACTTCTCAAAGTCTAAGACATTATGGTGATACTCTTCCTGATCTTCCTTTGACTTCTGTTATTCTTCATTTCCTGGAAAACACAATCTACTACACTAAAAAGATAGAACAGATATCCAGGAAGGTTGTTACTTGAAAGGTTTGTTCCTAGAATGGACTCACATGTGGGAGTATCATCTATTTCTTTTAAATGGAAGGCAACAATTACAGATGAATAAGAAAGATACAATTTAAATGTTTGGAGGTAGGGAATTTCCCCCCCCCCCCCCCCCGTACTGGGAATTGAACCCAGGGCCTTGCACTTGCATGCTCTGCAAGTGCTGGACCACTAAACTGCACCCTCAGCCCATTTTTTTACTTTTTGAGACAGGGTCTTGCTAAGTTATGCAGACTACCTCTGGTCTCGAACTTGCGATCCTCCTACCTCCACCTCCTGAGCTGCTGGGATTACAGGCTTGCGCTGCGCCAGGATAGAGGTAGGGATTTTTTTTTTAAGGTGACAAAGTATCACCTTGAAAATTAATAGTTAGATATTGTAAACTGAGTTAAAAATTTAGTAAGAAATGATTTTATTAAATAATGTGTGGGAAAAATCACAAACATATGTGTATGTGAGGGGTAGACTTTAGAGCACTGGCAGATTTGAGTCCAGTTACCCCAAATCTTATCAAATGAATTACAAATATAAGAGGGAGGGGGACTAAGAAAAAAAGAGGAAAGAATGGAAAGCATGTTGTAACTTTTCAAGATCATGGATATTTCAAACTCATTTTTTAAAAGCATGCATTATGAGTTTGTAGGGATGCACAGCGTAGGAAACCAGGATGCCATCATTAAAACAAATGGTTAGGGCAGTCCCACATGGGGGCAGCAGACTTAAATTGGAGGTTATTTTATCTTATTTTATTTTATTTTTGGAGGTAGGAGTAAATTTCTTAAATGCTGTGACTGTAATTTAAAAAAGAACTACATTTTTAAGTAGTAAAACAATGGTCATTGTGAAGAATAAAATAAAAAAATACAAATAAATGAAAAAGAGGAAATCAGAATCATTCCCAGTCCTACCACATAAGAATAGCCACTGTTACTGTCTCAAGGCATGTACTTCCAGGCCCTCTGGGTATGTGTGTGCATGCAAGCATGCATTGTGATGGCTTAACATCTTCTGTAACATACTTTTCCATTTCGTTGTATACTGAGACTATGATCTTACCATGCATAAATGTTTTGTATGACATAATTTTCCATGGCTGTAGTTGGAGATTTAAGATTGCTTTCAATATTTTGTTATTATAAAAACTCTGGATAATTTTCCTTTTATGAAAACTTTAAACTTATATCTAATGATTTTCTTATATTAAGTTCCTATTTTTATGATTTCTGGATGAAAGGGAATGCAGATTTTTGGAACATAGTCTGTCATGCCCTCCAGAGAGGTTTACTAACTTACGTCATGATTATTGGTACATATGGACCAAAGGTTTGCTTGGGTCTGAGGAAGTATCTTTGGTGACAATGTGAGTGCATTGCAGGTTGTGATTATTAGAAATAAGGATTCCTGTGTGGTTAACCCAGCATAAAGTACCATATATTCTCGATTCTAATCTACACTCTTCCAGTGTTGTTGTTGTTGTTGTTAGTTGCCATTAAGTCAGGTCTGACTCATCACAACCCTCATTCAATGGCTGTTTCAGGATTACCTCAGGAGTGGATTGCCACGTCATTCTCCCCTTTTTGTGGTGCTGGGAGTTGAATTTGAGACCTCAGAGACTGTTGAGTGGGAGCTCAGAGACTGCGGAGCTTTTGATTAGAATTGCACGTGGATTGGATTCAGGTCAAGAGCTAGCTCTGGTCTTTCTACCAAATTCAGCCCACATACAATTCTAATCCGCACCTGATTTTGTAGCCCTCTAAAACCAATGAAAGAGTGTAGATTAGAATTGAGGATATATAGTATATTAGATGTGAATACATAATATGTGTTACTACTTATATAATTATTACCACTGAAATCCAAGATCTTTTAGAGACCTAATTGAAAATCATGTAAATTCATTGATTGCTATCTTTTCTACATCTTGAACACATGGCAAGCTTAGATATTGTTAAAATCTGATATTTGAACAATCTCCAAAAATATTGTCATATGTAGAAAGTAAGTGCTTTATATTGACAACAGTTAAGTTTTACATTTGAATGTTGAACTATGTGGCTAAGACTAAATCTGAGAGTATGTGACTGTTTTAAACATGGACGCAGAGGTTTAAAAGAAAAAAAAATACCTTACATGGTTTTCATGGTTGATCTTTAGTGGTACTTGAATTATTTAACACTCTTTCCTAGTGGTGCTTGAGTTATTTAACACTCTTCCTTTATGGTACTTTATGTTATGTATTGGGTTGTGTATCAGTCGTGTTCTCCAGAGAAACAGAACCAAAAGAATATATATGACTTATTGGATTGGCTTGGGTGATGGGGCCACCACCAAACTGTACCCCTAGACCCCCCTTTTGTTTTTGAGATTTATTTTTTGAGATTTTGAGATTTATTTTTGAGGGTTTTGGTAAGTTGCATGAGCTGCCTCTGGTCTTGAGCCTCCAATCCTGCCTCAGCCTCCTGAATAGCTAGGATTACAGACCCATGCCTGCATCAGATGGATCTTAATTGTGGAATTTGCATTTCTGCTCCCCTCCTTTCCTTTCCCTCCCTCCATTTTTTCTTTTCTTTTCTTTTCTTTCCTCCCCCCTCTCCCTTTCTTCCTCTCCTCTTCCTCCCTTCCCTTCCCTTCCCTTCCCCTTCCCCTTCTCCTTCCTTCCTTCCTTCCTTCCTTCCTTCCTTCCTTCCTTCCTTCCTTCCTTCCTTTCTGTGCATGGTAGACAGGCACTCTACTACTGAGCTACATCCCCAGCCCTTTGCTATTTTCTTTTAATAGACTAGTAATTAATAGACAAAGGTCTATTTCATTAACATCAATATGTCTTTGTTTAAAAAGTTTTTAAAAATTTTGTTGACTGTATTTTCCCTGCCACTGCCATGGAGGTAATATTATGTAAAAGCACTTCAATATACCCAGGCTTCTTGTAAATGAATGACTCATTCATTCCCTCCCTCCCTCACTTACTCCTTCATTCCACATCATCATCCACTACATTTTTTAAAAAATTGAATACTGCTTGTATATGAAGTCCAGACCTAGGACCTGTGTCTTGGCAAAGAGAAGACATTAAGTTGTCTCCACTATTAATAATGGAAGGTTATCAAATTACAGAGAGTAAATTTATGTGGACAAATTGAAAATTAAAGAATTTTGGGTAAAAAAATCACCCTCATCTGCATTTTCAAAAGTATTAGATAGGCTACTTTCTTGGAATACCTCATCTGGATATTTCTATTCATTCTTGTAATTTGAGATCACGTGAAACTTCAACAATGTAGCTAAACCTGAAGGACATTGTGTTAAGAGAAATAAGCCAGGAACAGAAAGACAAATATTATGTGATCTCACTTACATTTTTTATTGTTGTTGTTAGGTGCCATCGGACCTTGCGTATAACAGGTGAAACATTATTGTCAGTGCTTCTCTGCTATAGGGTTTTTAATGGCTGACTGATTTTTGGGAGCGGGTTGTGGGGTCCTTCTCTCAAGCCTACAGCACCCGGTATTCGCAGGCGGTCTCCCATCCAGGTACTAACCAGGCCTGACCCTGCTTAGCTTCTGAGATCTGATGGGATTGGACGCCAGAGTGGTACAGCTGCAGAGTCATTTATTATATTATGGAATATAAAACAATCAGACTCATAGAAGCAGAGAATAGAATGGTGGTTACAAATGCCTGGGAGGTGGAGAATGAAGAGACTGGTTAAAAGACACAAAGTTTCAGTGAGGAGATTGTGTGTGTGTGTGTGTGTGTGTGTGTGTGTACGTATGTATGTATGTATGTATTTGAGATATATTGCCTAGCCTGGTATAAATTTAAAAAAGTTAATGGAGGAAAGCCAGGTAACATGGAGTTTGGTGTAGAGGGTAAGGAAAAAATTTTATGGCAAGAAATGAAACTGGGGCAAGAATACATATCTTAGAGTGGAAAGAATACTTCTAGATCTTCTTTGGAAGTGAGTAAGGCAAAATTAACATTGCATCTCCATCTTCTTGAATTGTTCTTTCTTTCTCACTTTTATCCACTTTCTTTCCCCAGTGAGGTGGAATAAACATCACCTTCTGATCTCTTTGGTCCAAGGCTTAGATTAAGAGGTCTATGAAAGGATGGTTAATTTTGTGGCTGTGTTTTTTTCATGGTGTAATTTTCCATTTTAGTTGCAATAATCCCTACAGCAATCTAATCTGAGCCGCATTCACACTTCCTGCATTCTTTGCACTGCTTTGAGGTATAGCCCTATTAAAACTCAACCAGACTGAAGATATAGTTGCTTCTTCTAGGCAGAGATTGGCATCAACAACCCAGAGGGCAGATAGAAAATAGTAACTGGGAGGAAAGGAGCAGATGTGATGTTGGATAATAGACAGGAAGGAAAGAGTTGATAACTTGGAAGATACTGCATGAATGCATTATTTAAGTGATTAAAAACATGTTTTCATATTATTTGCAATTAATGTCTGTGGGGTCTATGTATATCTTTAGATTCTTGTATTTGTTTTATTACCATTAAAAATTAGTGTTCTGCTTCAGTGAGATACTTACATTTTATTTTTCATTAAAATAAAATACATGGAAAATAAATTAGCATATTTGAAACTACAGTGAAACTATATTTTAAAAGCATTTTTAATGTAAGATGTTTTATTTGTGTTGAGCAATGTTCAACAAGATTTTCAAACTTTTTATTATTAGTAATTGCATCTTCTTAAAATGCGAAAAAATTACCTTTTCTGAATTAAAATATCTGTATGCGTTTCACAACATCTCTGAAGTTGCTCTTCAGAGCTCAATATTTAAGTTGAACATTGATTTTTAAAAAATGTATGAGTAGATTTAACCTATTTACAAATTATCAGAAAGCAAGAAAAAAAGATTCTTCTGGAGTTGAGCTTAGAAAGTCTATTTTGCTAGAAAAATAGAGCCAAATATATTAATATCTACTGACTTTTCAAAGTCTAGGCTGAGGAATGCATTTTGGGGAGAGAATTTGCTGATGGAGTTAAGTTGGCAGGTAGGAATGAAAAAGTCAATCACCCCTCAACAGATCCATTCTTATCCACCCTGAGTGTCATTGTGACAATGTTTGCTGAGTCTCCATTCAGCCTTCCTCTAGGGATGTGCAGAATGGACGTCAGCAGCAAAGTAAATAGTCTTTTCCATGAAGAAATACAGATGTCCTTGGTGTTTCTGCATTAGATTAAACCATACCAGGCCGAATTATAAAGGTCACATTATAAGCACAAAAGTGAAAATTTCACCTAACCCCTTATTTGATTTGCTGTTGTTGTGTTAAGTGCCATCAAGTAGAGTCTAGCTCATAGTGAACCTATGTACAACAGAATTACACACTACCCAACACTGGACGATGCATAATATCTTTTTTATGCTTAATTCCATTGTTGCAGCCACTGTGTCAGTCCATCTGGGAGAGGGTCTTCCTTTATTTCATTGTCTTGCCACTCTCCGAAATGTGATGTTCTCCTCTAGGGATTGGTCCCTCCTGACTATATGTCCAAAATATGTAAGACTCAGTTTAGCCATCCTTGCTTCCAAGAAGCACTCTGGTTGCACTTCTTCTAGGATGGATCAGTTGGTTCTTTTGGTAGTTTATGGTATATTCAATATTCATCTCCAGCATCATAATTCAAAAACATCAGTTCTTCTGTCTCTCTTATTCACCATCCAGCTTTTATGAGCATATGATGCAACTGGAAATACCGTGGCATGAGTCAGGCACATCTTTGTCTTCAATGTCATATCTTTACTTTTTAGCACTTTAAAGAGGTCTTTTGCAATAGCTTTTCACAGCGAAATTTGTCTTTTGATTCCTTGACTGCTGCTTTCGTGGATGTTTACTTGGATGAACCAAGTAAAGCAGAATCTTAGACAGCATTGATCTTTACTTATCATGAAGTTGCTTACTGATCCAGTTGCAAGGACTTTTGTTTTCTTGATGTTGAGGTGCAATCTATACTGAAGGCTGTGTTCTTTGATCTTCATTAGGAAGTGCTTCAAATCCTCTTTACTTTTGGCAAGTAAAGTTGTATCATCTGCTTATTTCAAGTTGTTAAGGAGTCTTTCTCCTACCTTTATGCCACATTCTTCATAAAGTCTAGCTTCTCAGATTATTTGCTTGGCATAGAGATCGGTGAGGTATGGTGAAAGGATACAGCCCTGCTGCACACCTTTCCTAACTTTAAACCAAACTGTGTTTCCCTGTTCTGTTCAAATGACTGCTTCGTAGTCCATGTACAGATTCCTCATGAGTACAATTAAGTGTTCTGGTATTCCTATTCTTCACAATGTTATCCATAATTTCTTGTGATCTACATGATAAAATGCCTTTGCATAGTCAATAAAACATAGATAGACTTCTTTCTGGTATTCTGTGCTTTGGGCCAATATCCATTTGACATCAGCAATGATGTCTCCCAGTCCATGCCCTGTGCTAAACTTGGCTTGATTTTCTGGCATGTCCCTGTTAGTATACTGCTACAGTCAGTTTTGAATGATCTTCAATAAAATTTTACTTACATGTGATATTAATGATATCATTAGTTAATTTCCCCACTTGGTTGGATCCCCTTTTTTGGGAATAGGCACAAATATGGAACTCTTTCAGTCAGTTGGCCAGGTAGCTGTTTTCTAAATCTCTTGGCATAGACAAGTGAGCACCTCCAGTGTTGCATCTGTTTGTTGGAAGATATCAATTGATATCCCATCAATTCCTAGAGCTTTGTGGTTCACCAATTCCTTCAAGGCAGCTTCCATTTCTTCCTTCAGTATCATTGATTCCTAATCATGTGCTACTTTTTGAAATGGTTGATCATTCACCAGTTCTTTTTGGTATAATGACTGTGTATTCCTTCCATCTTCTTTTTATGTTTCTTGTCATTTAACATTTTCCCTGTAGAATCCTTCACTATTGCCGCTTAAATCTTGAATTCTTTCTATTTAAGCTCGAGAAAAATGGAGCATGTTCTTCCCTTTTGGTTTTAGATATCCAGCTCTTTGCACATGTCATTATAGTATTTGATTTTGTCTTCTCAAGCTGCCCTTTGGAACTTTCTATTTAGTTCTTTAACTTTGTGATGTCTTCCTTTTGCTTTAGTTAGTCGTCATTTAAAGGCAAGTTGCATAGTCTCTTTTGACACATAACTTGGTCTTTTCTTCTTTTCCTGTCTTTTTAAAAAACTTTCTCTCTCATGAATGATGTCATGACACAATTCATCAGGTCTTCAATCATTAGTGTCTAATGTATCAAATATGTTCTTGAGATGGTTTCTGAACTCAAGTGGGATATGCTTAAGTTCATACCTTGTCTCTCAAACTCTTGTTCTAATTTTCTTCAGTTTCAGCTTGAATGTGAATATTAGCAATTGATAGTGTGATCTATAATCAGTACTTGATCTTCTTTTGACTTCTGATAGCGAGGTTTTCCATAGTCTCTTTCCACAAATGTAGTCAATTTGATTTCTGCATGTTCCATCTGGTGAGTTCCATATGTATAATCATCATTTATGTTGGTGAAAAAATATATTCACAATAAAATGTTGGTCTGACAAAATTCTATGATGAGATTTCCAGCATCATTTCTATCACCAAGACTGTATTTTCTAACTATGGATCCTTCTTTATTTCTAACTTTTGCATTTCAATCACCAGTAATTATCAGTGCATCTTGATTGCATGTTCAATAAATTTCAGACTGTAGAAGCTGGTAAAAATCTCCTACTTCTTCATTTGTAGCCTTAGTGGTACTCCAGGACATATCTTGAGATGGCTTTTTTGACGATGAATGCAACTTCATTTCTTTTAAGCTGTCATTCTTGGCATAGTAGATCATTATATTATCTAATTCAAAATGGCCAATACCAGTCCATTTTTAGCCCATTGATGCACAGGATATTGATGCTTGTGTGCCCTATTTCCTTTTTGGTGATTTCTAATTTTCCTAGATTCATACTATGTATATTCCATGTTCCAATTATTAATGAGGGTTTGTAGTTTTTTCTTCTCATTTTGAGTTATACCACATCAGCAAATGGAGGTCCCAGGGGCTTTGCTTCATTCTTGTTACTAAGGTAGATCCTTCTTTAGGGAGACAATACTTCCCCTTATGTCATAGCTATACATAATAGAATGACTAAATTCTAGGATTTATTTTCATGCTTGGTTTATGGAAATTGAGCTTATAACTTTATCATTGCAACAGAGACAACTGAAGATTTTACTTAACTGAATTCCACCCTGTGAGAATAGTTTCAAGTTAGATTGTGTATATAGAACACTTCCCAACAAAACTGCTAGTATATATTGGTTATTCAATTCCAGAGTTTAATATAGCTAATGCCCTTCATTTTTGTGTTGTTTACTTAGACAAGATAAAATCTCCCAACTTAATAGGAGAAACATATTTTATAGAGAGTAGAAAGAATAGACTTGTGGACTTCCCCAAGACATATTTTTTCCCTGTAGAAGTAAAATGTTTTAACTTTTCTTCTCCAAAGTGTGAAGATTCAGAAGCAATTGCTTTACTGCTAGGAAATTACCCCATAGTAATGTTACTTCATGGGCTCCAAGGCCCTGTGCACCACTGGGAATCCACATGAAGTGACAAAGAGCTTTCTGGCTCTTATACTGAAAGATAAGTTGATTGCCTTTCTGAAAATTAAGCAATACTCATAATTTCTTCCCCATCTCCTTCTATGCCTCCTATTTTTTCATTCTTCCTTCTATCCGTTCCATGATGGTTATTCTTCACTGTCAACTTGACTGGATTGAGAAGTGTCTAGGAGAATGGTAAAGCACACCTTTGAGTGTGTGTGAGGGTGTCTCCAGAGAGAATTAATAATGGGGAAGAGACCCACATTGTGCATAACAACACCCTACAGGCTGGGGGGCCAGAAGGAATAAAAAGGGAAAAAGGAGAAGCACTCTTTGAGTAGGTGTTCTCTATCTTTGCTTCCTGGCCACCATGAGGTGAGCTGCTCTGTTCCACCACACCTCTCCCTTTGTGATGGATGGAAATCTCTGAAACCATAAGTCAAAATAAGTCTTTCCTCTCTTAATTTTTTACCCAGATATTTTGTCAAAGTGATGGAAAAACAAACACATTTCTTCCTATTGCCTTTGCATCTTGTCCTTCTCTTCCTTCTCTCCCTACGTTCCCCTTTCCATCCCTCTACTCGCTTCTCCACATACTATTAGTAGAGCTTAGATACAAATGACCAGACAAAAAAGAGTGTATATGTGTAGTAGTCCTGTAAAACATTTCTTTTCTGAGTCTTGCAAGTTAAATGTGAGGTAAATTCTTTAAGGTTGAATTTTGGCCCTTTCAAAGTTTTGATCTCAGTTTGGTTGTGATTTGTGTTAAAACCTTATATACTATTAAGCTTTACACAGAACTGTAACTTTTGAAACTGAGGTAGAAATGTGTATATGATTTTTAACTATCATTTCAAAGGAGGTTTGTGTTAGAGAATGGAAAATGTATAGGGCATTGGGCAATTAGGTGAACTGGGGCTTTGAGGTTTCGGGGAAATAAAAGAACTCTTTATAAAAATTGGGAACAAGTATGATCTTGGGTATTATACAAGAAGATTTCATAACAGAAGTATGTTCCTCAAATGGTTATCTTGGTGTACTTTAATTTATGGTCTCTAACGGGTAGGAAATCTCTAAGTAAGAAGAAAGAATAATCAACCTGGAAAGAAGATTATAAATGGATCTTGACAAGGTGGCTTTAAAGGAGGCATTATGGTATCCAAGGGACAAGAATTTACATTTTGTTCTTAAAATGTATAATTTGCTTCAAAATCATCAAAGTTATCACCAGATAATATTTCTTAAGCTCTCTTTCTTAACACACAGTTAAGATAAGTCACTTTATTTTTGTGTGTTGTTAATAATCTTTTGCCAAAATGTCTTCAATAAATACTAATCTCATAAGAAGGAACTTGCAAATAACAATTTCCATGCTGATAGAAACAGAAGTTACAGATCCCCCTCCCCAATTTAAATCCAGAAACTTGCAAAATCCTAGACTCAGAACATAGGACTGGTTGGAACTATTTTGGGCCAACATTATGGAAGAAGCAGGAAAACAATCAGTAGAAAAGTAAAATCTTCACTTTATACTTCCATACCCCAAAGGGAAAGATAGTTGCAAAGCACTTTGTAATGGTCCAAACATGTGAAAGAGAATAATTATGACAATTATGTGATTTTTCCAGTCAAGGAAGCTCAGCTTTGTTAAGTTGGGCTTACACATGAGTTTTTTTCCAGGCCCCTCACTAGAGGGAAAATAATGGGACTATTTTAGTAACTCTGTCAGTGGCAGTGCAACAAAGAGATGCAGCTCAGTGTTGCTGCCTAACCTGAGGAGATCCCCTAGTTGGGACTTCTACTCAGGTTAAGGGAGTCCTTGATTTTGTCACAGAAAAGAATTTCAGGATGAGTCAGAGAGTGAAATAAAGCTAGTTTATTAGTACATGTTCAAGACAAACACAGGCCTCTTGAGAGAAGAGAGAGAAGCCCTTAAATGTCTTTACAATGCATATATACACACTTGGCTTTACAAGGTGGGTTCAGGGAGATGTCACTAAGGTACATTTACAGAAAAGTATCACAAGGGAGTTGTCTCGGCATAATAATGGCCCCTAATCCCATTTGTAAGATTAGGTTACACTCAGAGATTTCATATATTTTGACCCTAAGTATAGCTTATTGTTGCTTTAATATTTTCATTATTTAAAATATCTCTCAAAAATGTCTCTATGCAGGCAGTCCTCACCGTAGCTTTCTTGATAGTTGTTGCCAAAACTCTTGGATTCTCAGCTTGTGAGAGGCAAACCAGATCCAAACCAGATCTTTAGGTGAAAGCTCTTTCCCTATCCGTTTTCCCCAAATTTCACTGTCTTTCTATGCTGCCTCAACTCCTCCACCTCAGTTCTAAAATAGCCCTTTAAAGCCCTGAGGTATGAGGGTTGACAGATGCTTTTGGTGGAAATAAGACAAGATAAGATAAACCTTATCAAGAATATGTATATCTTCTGTATTAAGAATTCATGAAGCTGTTGCATGGCCTTAAGCAAAGCATAATATTTGCAATTGCTCCAGTCCTAAGAGGTTATTTCTCCCTCTCTCTCTCTTTCTTTTTTTTCTCTCTCTCCCTCCTTTTCCCTCCCTCCCTCCCTCTCCCTCTCTCCGTGCCCCTCTCCCTCTCTCTCTGTCTCTCTCTCTCTCTGTATAATATTTTATCCTCATGTCTGTCAGTTTGCCTTACTGTGGGGGCTTGTGTGTTGCTGTGATACTGAAAGCTATGCCACTGTTGTTAGATACCACCAGGGTCATCTATGGTGGATAGGTTTCAGCTGAGCTTCCATACTAAGACAGACTAGGGAGAAGAACCCAGCAGCCCACTACCTGAAACAATGAGCCATTGAAAACCCCACAAATAGCAGAGAAACACTGTTAGATATACTGCCCGAAGATGAAACCCCCAGGTTGGAAGGTGTTCAAGAAATGACTGGGGAAAAGTTGCCTGCTCAAAGTAGAGTTGATTTTAATGATGAGAATGGAGTAAAGCTCCTGGGACTTCCAGCTCCTGATGTGGCATGACTCAAAATGAGGCTATATCTTTCACTCTACCTCTTTAATCTCTATGCTGAACAAATCGTCTGAGAATCTGAGCTTTATGAAGAAGAACATGGAATCAGGATTGGAGGAAGATTCATTTATGACCTGAATTATGCAAATGACAAAACTTTGCTTGCTGAAACTGAAGAGGATTTGAAACATTTACTGATTAGGGTCAAAGAACATAACCTTCAGTTTGGATGGTACCTCAACATTGAGAAAATAAAAATCCTTATAACTGGGTCAGTAAGCAACTTCATGATAAATGGAGAAAAGACTGAGGTTGTCCAAGATTTTCTTTACTTGGTTCTACATGGAAGCAGTAGTGAAGAAATCAAAAGACACATTGCATTGGGAAAAGCTGTTGCAAAAGACTTCTTTAATGTGTTGAAAAGTAAAGATGTCACATTGAAGATGAAGGTCAGATCATATGCTTGTGAAAGCTAGACATTGAATAAAGAAGACAGGAGAAGAATATTGAATTATGGAGCTGGAGATGAATATTGAATATTGCATATACAATGGACTGCCAAAAGAATCAACAGATCTGTCCTAGAAGAAGTGCAACCAGAGTGCTTTTAGAAGCAAGGATGGCTAGACTGCCTCTTATGCAATTTGGACATGTAGTCAGGAGGGACCAATCCCCAGTGAAGGATACCATGTTTTGGAGAATGATGTATCAATGAAAAAAATGGGAGACCTTCAACTAGATGGATTGACACAGTGGCTGCAACAATGGGTTTAAACATAAAAAAGATTGTGTGCCTGGCACAGTGTTGGGGAATATTTTGCTCTGCTGTACATAGGGTTATTATGAGTCAGAACTGACTTAATGGCACCTAACAACAACAACAACAACAACAACAACAACTACTACTACTTTAGATTCACAGAGTACAACAAACCAACCAAGGATATATTTAGTATCCTTATTTCGTACTTGAGAAAACTGGGGAAAATAGATTCACTCTTTGCAATGGTTAATCTTGATGTCAACTTGACTACATTAAGAGATGGCTAGGACTACAAAGCATACCTCTGTGCATGTCTGTTTAGGGCATTTTCAGGGAGGATTGACTCATGGGATAATAACTGAAGAGGAAAGATTTGCCTTGGATGAGGATGGCACTATCCAATAAACTCGGGGCCCAGCTGGAATGAAGTGGAAGGAGAAGGCCAGACGGCAGGGGTAAACTCGTTTTTCCCGAGCAAATGTGCCTGTCACTGCTGCCATCTCTTGTGGACGTCAGAATCAAGCTTCTTCAGCCTTTTGATGAGGTTTCACACCAGAGACCCTCCAGGGAGCTTCCAGGCCTTAATCCTCAGACTGGGAGTGCTGCATCATTGGTTGTCTGTGTTCTGAGGCTTCTGCCTTCTTGGACTGAGCAGCTACCAGCCTCTCCAGCATGCAGAGGGCCATTGTGAAAGTACCCAGCCTCCAGCTGCCCAAGCCAATCTAATAAATCACCTGTATAATTGTGTATATTCCATTGGTTCTGTTTCCTAGAGAACCCTAACTAATACGCTGTTGGACTCACTAACTGGTTCACAGTTGATAAGACATTAGGAGGGTAGGAGCTTCCAGGTCATGATCACCTGGCCTCATGCAGTGGGGAGTGGGAATGCCCTGAGGCTGAGCTTGGCACAGTCCTACCTTGCAGAGCAACATGAGCTTTTTCTTCTGGGTTTCAGTACATTTTCTCTGCATCTCTGTCACGGTGGCAGGGAAAGTACTGAAGCACCATTTTCCAGCTGGGACAATGGACACAGAATGTTATGCATTTATAGAACGTTAATTCCAGGGCTGTGGTTTGAATGGGATGGAGTTCTTTCCTCTGGTGTCCGCTCACTCCGATCCCACACCCTCCCCATACACAGACTTCCTTCAAAGAAGGCGAGAGTGTATGGTCCAGGGCCAACGGGTCAGGTTGAGGGAGGGTTGCTGACAACACCCAAAAAGCCTTTAAATGAACATTCCTTACTCATTTTGTCCTATGTACCTGCACGCACACACACACTCTTTGAGGTTATACATTACTTCTAGGGTAATTTATTATTATTGAAAGAGCTACAGGAAAAAACTGAGGGCAAGCATTTCAATTAGCAGTTGACATGGTCAGTTGTGGAGAATGTAACATTTTTGAAGACTAGTTCTCCAAGTTCTTCGTCGCATGAAAGTATGATTATACACACTAATAGAAACCAGAGCTCTCCTCCTTTTTTCCAGCCTCTTGGTCTCGGAGGACATATCACTTGCTTCTTTGTTTGAGCCTGTCCAACCTGCATCTTTCGGGTGGAGAGTCCCTTTGAAGGCTGAGAAAGGAGCCTGAAGGCAGAGGTGTTAAGATTTCTCCATGATGTCATTGGTAAGGCAACCCTGACCCCAGAACTCAATTCATCTTGAGCAGCATATGTATCCAGCAGCATTTTCTCTTCTTGCTGAGGAGAGAGAAAAATATCCTGGTGAGGAAAGAATGGGGTGTGGGGGAGGGAGGGTGAGAGGGTCAGTGTCTGGCACCGGGACAGCTGGATCATTGGGGGAAGTGTCAGATGACTCCTGCTGCTGCCAAATAGGCTTTCTCCAGTTGTTTCAGAGACTTCAAAATGCTAATAAAATGCTTTCACATTCTCATTTGTATTGGCTGGGGCTTCTATTAGTTAAAGTACTGCCAGCTGCTATCACAGATAACATTTGAAATCTCCATGGCCTAACGCAATGGAAGTTTCTCACAAAGTCCAAGAGGTGGTGGAGACAGGACTCACAGGAGCGAAAGTGGGGAAGAGATGTGTCATTCCGGCTGGTCTGCAGAAGTCACTCGAGGACCCATGCTGAAGAAGCCTTTTCCGATTTCAACATATGACATCCAAGTGACCCTGGGAGTGGACATCTACTTTGCCATGCAGAAGAAAGAGAGGGGAGGAGGCACCACTCTTCCTAGCCATTTTTTGGGTTTGGAAATGACATAAATCATTGCCATTCATATTTTGTAAATGAGAATTAGTCACGTGAACTTACAAAGGTGGCAGGGCACTTGGAAATGGAGTCTTAGCTGGCAGTGCCTCTAGAAAGTACTTTGTACTCTGGAAGGGAAATAGATCATTGGTGGGTAGGGAGCCTGCTCTGCACACACACACACACACACACACACACACACACACACACACACACATACATATATATATTTAAAGTTCTGGGGGGCCTAGGACTTCACACATATGAGGCAAGTGCTCTACCACTGAGCCATACTCATAGTCCCTTTTGATTTTTGATTTTGAGACAGGGTCTTCTTGCTTGGTTGCATGGGCTGCCTCCTGGCCTCCAACTGATGATCTTGCCTCAGCCTCTCAAGGGCTCTGATTATATGTATGCACCATGGCAACTACCTGTAACAATGCAAGCAACAGAATCTGATTCTGGTAAACTTTAGTAGTAAGATGAATTTGTTAAGAAGGTATGAAGTGGCTCTAAGAACCAATGGGAGCATTTTTGGGGGGAAGCTATAGAAACAACCTGAAGCTTTTGCCAGGATGAGGCTATCAAAATGATGAAGCAGATGACTTTTAATCCTTTGTACCTCTGTTCAATATTCAAATTCCCAGCCAGGCACTTTGGCCCTCCTGTAATCCCAACCACTTGGGAGGTTGAGGCTGGAGGATCACAAGTTTGAGGTCAGAGGCAGCCTGTGTAACTTAGTGAGACACTCTCTCAAGATAAAAAAGTAAAATATAAAAAATGATCTGGGGTGTGGCTCAGTGGTACAGCACTTGCCTAACCTGTGTGAGGGCCTGGGTTCAATACCTCAGTGCTGTAAAAAAGAAAAAAGAATCAAATTTCCAGCAGGACTATTTGGCTGGCTGAGCTTGGGTCATTTGTCTGCTCCTTAGCCTGTCCAGAGGTAACTCAAAGGAAAATAGCATTCAATAACCAAAGAAATGGGCTGAATGAGTAAGTAGCCACCTAAACATCAAATGTCTTCTCCCCATCTTTGACAGCAAATGCCAATTTTAATGTAAGCAAGGGAAATCAAGCCAATTTCTATATCTTAAAGATCACCATTTACCAGGTGCGATGGATCTCAGATTGGACATTGTAGGTATCTGAAAGTACAACAGATTTTTGTGAAGTCAGAGGATGGAGTAACTGCTTTGATAACTATCACTGCATTTGCCTTGCCTTATTGCTGTTCTTCAGAGATAACAAATATTGTTATCGTTTTCTAATGATGTCGCTGCCGGGAGGCTTCTCTCTCCAGTGGTATCTGGAACTGTCATCACGTTGTCTTTGATGCCTTGATCCTCTAAGAGACAAACACAGAGACCACATCACATCATTCATCACGCATTACATCCCTCACATCATTCACCTCTGAGAAGTGGAGGGAACAGAGATCATACATGTTGCACTTTAAACAGATTGAAGAGACATAGCACTTGAAATAGGCTGTGGACCCTTTGAGAAGGGAGAGTCAGAACCCAACTTAAACCTGTTTAAATATAATAGTAACTGTGAACTCTGAGAACTTCAGGTGTGGTTAGATCTAATGGTTTATGTGATGTTATAAAACTTGTTTTTTTTCATCTTTGAACCTATTTTCCTTTTTTCCTTCCTTCCTTCCTTCCTTCCTTGGTCCTTCCCTCCCCCCCTCCTCTTTCCCCCCTCCCTCTCACTTGCTTTTCTCTCTCTTTCTCTGTCTCTTGGTTTAATCCTCAGGCTGGCTCTTATCAGATAGTATCAAACATAGTTTGGGTAGTCAGTAGGAAAGAAGAATAGAAGAAGAGAGAGCTTCTTTTGGCTGGGGCCTAAAGCAACTTCAGAAAAATGACTTTCATTGTCCTTTCTTGGGTCCTAGTCCACTGCTGTTTCCAGGGGCTGGGGGCTTTATTAGGCCAGCCTGAGTCATGCGGGCATATTTGTGGTGGGGAAGTAGGGGTCATGTCATTGACAGGTTACCAGATGCAAGTAGAACCATTTCTGAATAGAAAGCATACTAAGTGACAAAAAGGGCCTGGTCCATGTAATCTCAGCAAAATAAACAGACACAACCCAAAACTAAATTACCCAAAGCAACAAACCTTTACTATTTCTCCTTATTTTTGTGAGTCAGCTGGTAGGTTCCTCAGGTCCATGCCAGTTCTGGGGATCTCTGTGGACAGCAGGTGGCTCAGCTGGGTTGTTTGGCATGGATGGTCTCATAAGAATATCTGGCAGTTGGTGGGCTAGTTGGTCTGGGGGATCTAAGCTGAGCATCTTTGTTCTTCGTGTTTTCCCATCCTCCAGTAGATTGGCCCAGCCTTCTGATGACTTCAGGCTGCCAAGGGTCTGCAAGAGAGGGAGGGCACACTCTAATGCAGAAGCATCTTTAAAGGTGCTGCATGTCAAATAGCTAAAGCAAGTCATGTGACCAAATCTAGATTCAGTGGACAGAAATAAACTTCACCTTGATGTGAGGAGCTGCAAAGTCAAATTGCAGAAGTACTTGCCTACAGGGATGAGAAGAATCTGGGTCAATTTTGTAATCAAACACAATGCTTGTTCTCTCACTTCCTCTTCACACTTGCCTTTGCCTGGTCTATAAATGAATTCACAGGTACAGTGCCCAGTGTGCCTTGATTATGATCTCTTTATCTCTTAGTTAAAAAATGAGAAACAGAGAATGAATGAATATGAACACGATAGGGTTCCCCCAGATTATGAATGAATATATGAACATGATAGGGTTCCTCTAGTTTATGGACTGCCTCTATTGTCAAGTGTGTTCAAAACTGATCCAATCAGCTCTAGGGTGGTAGGCAGTTGGTATTGTTAGGTGCTGTCAAGTGAGACCTGACTCATAGTGACCCTCACAGGGTTTTCAATGGCTGATTGTTTTGGGATCCACATCCTTCTCCTATTTTTGTGGTGCTGGGGATCAAACCTGGGTCCTCAGAGAGTGCAGCACAGCACTCTACCAACTGAGCAAACCCCAGCCTGGAAGGCAGTTAGAGTCAAGCTAAAAAGTGGGGCTTGCCTTTCCTGGGACATGGATAGAATGAGTTAAGTTACAAAATTAGAAGAGGATTTGGTACAACATAAAGAGTGATGAACATAGATGGTCTGTTCTCTTAACCCTATATTCTATTGTGCACTGTTATGTAACTGTCAGCGTGATGTGAGCACACATTAGTATAGTTCTTTGTACATGGTAGAAATGAAATAAATCCCAGCTAGTCCATCTGCTCTGGAGGGTCTGGAATTATGTTTCATTTTTCTTTTTATGTATGCTGAGGCACAGACTCAGTGCTCATTATATTCTTGCTGAATGCCCTTGAATGGTAGAAGGAAATCATGAAATAAGCACAAATTAAGTTCAGTAAATTCCAGCTTAACCATTGTGCTCATTTATTTGTTTGATTCTCTGGAGAAGGCCAGATTCAATATAACAAAGCACGTTTATCAAGGGGATACATGGTAACTGTAATTCAGAATATTGTATTCCTACATTATTAGGAAGATGGAAGGAGCAAGGAGAGAGAAAATGTGATAATATAGAAAATCACACAGGGACTACCCAAATCTTAGAAAGTGGAACAAATCCTGAGAATTGAAATTTGATGTAATTGTTAAGAGAGAACATTTTCAGTTATTTTAGGTTGAAATTCTTTACTTGACATCAGAAAAAGTTCTCTCCCCCCCCTTTCTCCCCACCCCTCCCTTTTGTGGTGCTGGTGATCCAATGCAGGGCCTCAGTATACGCTAAGCAAGCACTCTACCAACTGAGCTAAACACTCAGCCCCCCACCCCAAGTTATTCTTACTATGGAAATTATACATGAACTGGGCCTTGAGTAAATGTCCCTTTATCCTTAAGTGGCAATGGATTGAGACAGAAGTCAGGCACAGGGGGGAAAATATTTCTTGACAGGGTGTCTGGCTAAGAAATAATGATATTCTAGAATAAGAAAATAATGCCTTCATGACATTTTCCCTTTTTGTCATAATATAACTTCTTAGTTACAACTCTTCTTTCTTTTTTCAAAATTAGATAACTGTATCTGCATATTTCATTTCTCGATTATCCATGGTAACAGGAAAGGAAAATGACTAGGGAGGAGAGCATGAAAGAATATAGATAACTTGTAGCCACAGATAATTTCCAAGCCTCATTACTTTATTTCACCCATTAATTTTAATCTATACCCTCATCCCACGTGAGCTTTTATGAGAACTTCAAGAAACAGCTCATGAACATTATTTTGATTTTTAGGTCTTTATTTCAAAGTGATGTGGCTCTTAAAAGGTGCAAAGTGACCCAAAAAGCCACTCAGCAGGAGGAAGGACAAATGAGGACATGAAAATTCAACATTTTTAAGCGCTGCCTCCATTAGGTGTAAACCAGCTTATCAGGAGTCAGCCATGGTAACTGTATTATCACCACCTTAGCCTTGATGGCTGATGCAATGGGCACCAAGTCATCTGGAGAGGCACTTACAGGGGGTGGAGAATGGCAATGACAAGAAAAATTCCTGTATAACAAGTGACAGGACCCATCAGCACAAATGGGATTCATAAACAATGATGAGGATGTTGTTGTTAGGTGCAGTCAAGTTGGTATCCTACTCATAGCGACCCTGTATACAACAAGGAAAACATTATTGTCAGTGCTTCTCTGCTGTTCATAGAGTTTTCAATGGTGGATTGATTTTTGGGAGTGGGTTGCCGGGTCTATTTCCCAAGCCTAGAGCACCTGGTGTTCCCATCCAAGTACTAACCAGGCCTGACCCTGCTTAGCTTCCGAGATCTGACAGGAATGGATGCCACAGGGATACGGATGCAGGCAATGCTGAGGATAGAAAAGGAAAATTAAATCAGGGCTGTAACAACAGCAGCACTATCTGCATTTATTGAATACCTACCCAATGGGATTAGGGGCCCAAGTGGGGGTCCATCAACACGGGTAAGCCTGCTAACAGCCCTATGGGGTAGACACTATTACCCACATGTTTGCATTGAATTCCAGTGGAGAGGAAGATTTGCCCTCTCTCTTTAGGAGGTAAACCTTAGTCCTAATTTCTGAATTCCAGGAGGGAGGAGGCCAGTCTTGTTTACATCCATCAATAACAACAGAGGACAGTCACAAGGGAACCCTGTCAAAGGGAAAGTGACCAGAGGCTGTGGGGGACTCTGTGAGACTGGGGATAGCAGGAGTAAAAGGAAGAGTGCCTATAGCCAAAGCCTTTGACGTCATTTGGAACATGTGGTCTTCCAAATGAGATTACTTTGCTTCATCTTGACTTTGCTAATACAACCCTTTTGAGAAGATAAGCCATGTTATTCTTTTTATAGCAGCTTGTCTGTAGGTTGGTTTTTGCTTGATCACATTGAGATGAACTAGATTTTGATAATTCTGAGGCCAGCTAGCCAGAAGCTTGGCATTCAAGACTTTTCTTTCAACAACAAGATCAGGTGTTTAAAAGCATGTATTATATGGCCAACAAGGCTCTGGATCCTGTCATGTGTCTAGAAAAAAATATAAGTTCTTGTCCATTTTACACATTTACTAAAAGTGAAGATAATATCTAAAAAAACCTTAAGTTGTGTGAAGCTACACTGCACAAAATAAAGATTCTGAGGCAAGAACAATGCATGACATCAGAAAGCCTTCTGAGGAAGCTGGAGTCTGGATTGGGTCTTAAAAGATAAGTAGGAACTGTATTGGCAGAAAGGAGACCAGGGTGGGTCAAGCATGAGATTGTCAGTTTTAGAAGTGCCTCTTACCTGGTGGACCCGAGATGCTTTTTTTTTTTTTTCTAATTGAATATTATATGGTTGCTTTCCCCCCTTTATTAGAAAATGATGATGGGGTACAGAGTAATAAAGCATTGGCTTTTTCATTATGCACCCTTTACATCACTTCTGGCAACACTTTCATTAATCCAAGGTGGTTTTAATTAAATGCTGAGTTCATTCAAGGGTGGTATGGGTTAAGGACTTGCCTATGATGCCAAATTTCAAGCAGACATTGACAATGTCTTAGCATCTGAGTTGAAACCTGTGTGATATTCTAATTATGCACTTCCTTATACACTCCCATAGGCCCACAGTTGTAGAACTTTATATGTGGCAAACAGAGAAGTAAGAGAGGCAAACTCTTCTGTCTTTGACAAAGATCTGTCTCACTGACCCTTGGTTATTTTTCTCTCTCTACCCTCACTAAGGAAAAGCGATGCTATGCAAAGTAACACATGCTTTCTACCTTAATTTGCGAAAACACCTGAGAAGTAAGGTCTGCATTGTTGGTGGGCCATTGGGCTCCACCATTCTCCTTACTTTCCATAAATAGACTCATGGACTGGCTTGCAGAATCCATGGACCTCAGCCTTGGCTGATGTTGATGTGTAGGACAAGTCATCTTTGACACAGCTATGTAAATTGATGGAAGATATTTCATCACAGAGGCAAAGCAATGGCTTTTTCCTTTATTGTTAATTCCTTGACCTAATTCTAGAAAAAGATTTTCTTCACACACTGTCCCCAGGTAATTTTAACATGATATTAAAAAAAAATACTTACAAAATACTTTGAGCTACAAATAGCTGCTGAGCCTTAGGAGGAATTTGACATGATGTGAGCCTGTCAACTCTGGTGTATGGTAGCAGGTGTCCAAGGTTAACTTGAATTACTAGTCACACCAAACTAAGATTTGGGCCAAAATCTCATTGAATAAAATGAATTTACTTGGTTATATTAGCACTAACACAAAGTAAATGTAATAATATAAATTATTACAAATGGTTGTAATATAAACTATGCTGTTATTGTTAGGTGCTATGGAGTTCAATCTGACTCATAGTGACTCTGTACAGCAGAATGAAACACTACCCAACACTGTACCATGCACATGATCTTTTCATGTTTGAGCCCATTATTGCAGCCACTACATGTCTTCTGCAAAAGCCACTGTATATCTGCAAAAGGCAGTCCCAGGGGTTTGATACCATTCTAGTCATTAAGGTCAACTCTACTTTGAGGAGGCAACTCTACCCCAGTCATTTTTTGAATAATATCCAACTTGGGGGACTAATTCTCTGGCACTATATTTGACAGTGCTTCTCTGCTATTCATAGGATTTTCCATGCCTAATTATTTCAAGAGTGGGCTGCCAGGTCCTTTTCCCTAGTCCATCTTAGTCTGGAAGCTCAGCTGAAACTTGGCCATGGTGGGTGGCCCTGCTGGTGTCTGAGGTACCAGTGGCATAGCTTTCAATACCACAGGAACAAGCAAGCCTCCACAGTGTGACAAGCTTACAGACAAATGGGAAAATATAAATATTAACTATTAACTATAGTGTATTAAAATTATATCTCTTAGAAAAGGGTATAAAAATAACATTAGATTAATCTATACATACTGCAGAACAATTTTCAGAGTCAGCTAGTGTCTAAATCCAAACCAAATAATATTATTCTCTTGAAGTTCTTTAAAATATAAAAGACAAGATAATTATAGTTGGTAAATTATGGGTGTCAATATACACTTAACTTTTGACTTTTACAAGTTTTTGTCCTTAGAGTTATAGCTTTTGAATCAAACTGTTGGTGCTTTTAGTTGATCTGATAATCACAGTGGAAAGAGTTTGTTCAAGGATGTCCTTTACCTCCCAAAACAGGCTTCAGAGAGCTACAAGCCCTTGAGAACAGGTGCTGCTTTTTCCTTTTCTTTGAATCCTCTCTATTACCCAGCATAGTGTCTAGAACCATGAAACAGTTATAGAATTAAGTGGATTTTACTTATTTTTATTTTTAGTGTTTGTGGTGTTAGGGGTTGAAACCAGGGCCTTGAACATGCTAGGCAATTGCTCTGCCATTGAGCTACTTCCTTTGCCCTTAAATGGCTTGTAGGTACTGCTTCCTGCCATAAAACCTCCCTTACACTTGATCTTGTATCATGAATTAGAATGGAATATATTGCAACATAGTGATGTAGGTGTAGGGTTAACCATTTCAGAGTAATATGAGGAATCTGGAGAGCTGAGAATTTTGGTTCTAAGTAAAACTTGAGACCAAAATCTTAAAGGAAATGTAATTTATTTTAGAAACCATGCTGTTGTTGTTTGAGACAAGGCCTCTCTATTTAGCCCAGGCTGGCCTCAAACTGGAGATCCTTCTGCCTCAGTCACCTAAGTGCTGGGAGTACAGGTGTGTGCCACCATGCCTGGCTTTCTTTTAGAAAACTTTAAGGGTTCCTTTTTCTCCACAACTTCATCAGCATTTGTTATTATTTGTTTTGTTGATCTGGGCCGTTCTTACTGTAGTTAGGTAGAATCTCAGAGTTGTTTTGATTTGCATTTCCCTAATGGCTAGGGAGGGCTGGGATTTAGCTTAGTGGGTAGAGCGCTGCGCTGCAGTCTCTGAGGTCCTGAGTTCAATTCCCAGCACTGCACAAATGGGAGAAGCGCCTGGCAATCCACTCCCAAGGCAATCCCGAAACAGCCATTGAAAACCTTATGAGGATCGCTATGAGTCAGATACCGACTCAACGGCACCTAACAACAACAACAACAATGGCTAGGGATATTGAGCATCTTTTTATGTGCTTCTTGGCCCTACAAACTTCTTCATTTGAGAACTGTCTGTTCATTTCCTTTGCTCACTTGTGTATTGGGTTATTTGTTGTCTTGGGATTCCTGCCCTAGGGTGATGGAAATGGCAGATGAGAGTGACAGTAGTTTATCAGTCATATATACTTGTGGCCTGAGGGAGGAGGACACGGGATGTCATACGGGGCAACATAGGAGTTACACTTGGGGACAGAGAGTTCCCTGGATTGTAGGAGACAGACTTTGTAGTTGCAAGAGAGTGGCAATGCCCCTTGCTTCCTACTGCAGGATGGGAATGGCTTATTTGAATAATTCTGTGGCTCATGTGGACCTAAAACCTGCTCCTCAGGGGCAAGTAGGAGCTGTTCCTAGTCCTCAGGATATGGAAGGTTGCTTGGCTAGGAGACATCATCTGTGGGAGAAGAGTAGGGAGGTGAACTTGCACTCAGGCCATTCATGCTCCCCCAGATGGTTCCCAGATGTTAAAGTAGCATAGAATATGGAACCTTAGCTTTACGTCTCATACCATGGCTGGGAAGCTGGGATAAAGGGTGGTGGGTGGTGACAATGCAGTAAGGAACTGGAGATCTCCATACGTTTGAGGAATTGCTGGAATGGGACTAATAGCAAAAGTGAGCTGGGAGGCTAGGAAAGGGTTGTCATGGAAGGATTCTTGAAGTGGTTTTCTCAGAAGGGTTGCAAGTGTCTGGAGTAAAATGAAGGGCAAGACCTTGGCAGTGTGCGGTTGAGGATGATGGTGGTAGAGGATGATGAGTGCTGATGAGTGATCTTGGAGACTCATAATTCAGCTGGTGATAGAATTGTGAGGTATAATGGGGTTAGTTTTAAAATTGTATAGCCATAAGTAAGCAATTGGGTCATGGTCCTGAGTATCAGCAGAAAGATGTGAGACCTATGGGTGACTGTTCTCTTCTAGGACGGAGCAGTCTCAAGGTAGTGCATGGGATCACAGTAATCTCCAGGGAGGCCAGATATAGGTCTGATCTCACCAACAGCACTGTGGGTCACACACCACTTCTGCTGTGCTCTGTTGCCCAGCTTAGTGCCTACCGTTGGGTGATAGGGGCTTGATGCGTGTTTGTCAAAATGATTTGAAATTAGATATTGATTAAATAATACAATAGCAATGGAAACTTAGGGACCCCCATCTCCATTTTTAGGAATTTCTGGATAGAAAAAGTTATTGTTTCTTTCCTGCAGTACTGGGTCACATGATTCCCTTAGAGATTAGACACAGCTGCACACAATTACAACAACAACAACGACAACAACAATAATAATATTTGTTGTGTAGTACTTGGGGGTTGAATCCAGGGCCACACACGTATTTTTCAAGTGCTCTATCACTAGGCTATACCCCTAGCCCACTTTAAAATTTTTTTAATCTTGAGATAGGGTCTCACTAAGTTACACAGGCTCCCTCTGGCCCCAAGCCTGTGATCCTCCTGCCTCTGCCTCATGAGTCGCTAGGAATACAGGCATGCACCACCGTGTCTGGCTCTGAACTCAATTATTTAACATATATTTAATTTGTGTCTGCTATGTACCGGACTGTTATACATGTTGAAGGTGTAATGGAGAACAAGAGAGAAACACTTCTTGAGGGTCTTCTTTTGCAGTTTGTATTTTGGGAAATTTAGAAAAATATGTCTGGAAATAGATAATCACAGTGTGGTGTGATAAACGTTATGACAGGTTAAGCATGGGAATTGCAAGGGCATTTAACCTAGACTTAGTGTGAGAGAAGTCTTCATGAAAGGGATAGTACTGAAGCTGGGACCTCAGGGAAGAGTAGAGGTGGGCAGTAGGAGTTAGGTGAGTGGTGAGCCCTGGAAAGGAGTAGGCAGTGTGTTTTAGGATAAGAAATAGCACATGTCCTGATCCTCTTCTGCACTTTTTTTGCTTCTTATCCTAAAATGCTGTCCTAGCCAGGCTTGGTGGCACATGCCTGTATTCACACACACATAGAAGGCTAAGGCAGGAGGATCACAGGCAGCCTGTGTAACTTAGCAAGACCCTGTCTTAAGATAAACAATACAAAATAGGTGCTGGGTTTGCAGCTCAATGGTAGAGCACTTGCGAAGTATGTACAAGGCTCTATGTTGAACCCCCAAGTACTGCAAACAAAACAAAACAAAACAAAACAGAACAAAAAAGCTGTCTGATCCTTGATCCTTACATAATTAAAAGTATACATTATAGCCATTCATATAATAATTTTACAACTTTATTCTGCTATTATTAATGCATCTCCTATATCAGTAAACTCTTGGGGTTGTACCTGTCTAAATTTTCTGAGCATCATGGAATTGAATACTTAATAAATGATGAAGGAATTAACATCTTATGACATTAGAAATGACTATATGCACCTAAACAACAGCATCACTAACAGGAAATAGAAATATCTTATGTGTGAAAAAGTGTACATTTAAAAAGAAAATAGACTCACACTTGCCTTTTTGAAAAATAAAAATAAAACTCAAGTGAAAACAACTGGCAAGAAATTGGGGACCCCAGTCACTTAAGCTTGGAGATAGATGTTTCCCTTGGTGGGCCTCTGGATACCACTGGCTGCCATTTTGATTTCAGTCTTTGGTTTCATCTGTGAATGGAGAATCCTGCTGAAATGTCCTAGAGTCCTGACCTATAGAAACCATGGGGTAATAAATTTGTGTTGCTTTAAGCCACCATGTTTGTGATAATTTGTTAGGCAGTGATAGAAAAAAATATAGAATGATAGCTATACTTTTCCCTACCTATACTTTTTTGTTTTGGGCTACATATGGGACACCCAACATCAAGTATTTAACACAGTGCCTGGCCCATCATAAAGCTAGTAACTAGTAGTTACTGAATGATATTAATTTTACTTTACTCAAGGCATTTAATCCAATTTGTTGTTGTTGTTAGATGCTGAATCCAACTTGTTCTTAGATGCTGAATTCAACTTGTTGTTGTTAGATACTGTTCAGCAATCCTCCATGGCTGATTGTTTCAAGATTGTTTTTTTGGAGAGTGGACTGCCACATCCTGTCCCCATTTTTGTGGTGCTGGGGATTGAAACCAAGTCCTCAGAAAATGTGGAGCAGCACTCTACCAATTGTGTTAAACCCCAGCCCTTAATCTAACTAGACCTTGATTTTTCTCATCTCTGATATGACTACACTACACCAAAATTTTTACAGACTCAGAAACTTGTTCTGAAGTGTCCAGGGATTTCTGAAAAGCCAAGCCACTCTCAGGACCTGCTCTCTCTTCCAATGAGGAACTTGAGTGATGCTTCAGAAATGGGAACTGCCAATTTCAACATGGGGGTTCTAATATGCCTATAATGTTTGGATCTTTGATCACTAAGATGCTCTTTGCAGGCAGTTTAGGTGGTGTGTGGAGTTTTTGTTTACTTTAGTTTTGTGTGTCCCTGTGGGGGTGTGTGTGATTGTGTTTTTGGTGAACAAAAGTGAGAATATCTCATGTCTACAGGATACAATGCTGTAAACATTTAATGCTGGCTTGTCACTTCTTTCACAAAATTGGACCATATTGCCAAAGTGAATTCAAAAGACTGAGTTTTATTAACCAATTAAGGCTGAACAAAGAACATCCCAAATAAAACAAAAAGGTTATGGTATGTTTTAAAATCATCAATTTACCAGAATAAACCACCTGGTCCTAGGCTGAAAGGAAGGTATGTAATTTCAACTGTTGTAAGTAAAACCTGGTGTATCAGCTAGGTGCTAATATGTCTTTATTAGGGTCTATAACTTCAAAATTAAGTTTTCAGAACCTGCTCAGATTGAATCTCATTAACCATTCTCCTCTTTTAGGATAAGATATTAGAAACCAGTGAGTTCTCACAGCTGTTTAAAAGTGGAGTTCCTGGATTTCACAGTATTTGTTAACAATGTGCAAAGACCAGCTATAAAACCTACTGTGTTGGGCTGCGTTAGTATGACATCCAAGCTACAGTGATTCTTTTCTTTTCTTTTCTTTTTCTTTTTCTTTTTTCTTTTTGGCCACATGCTCATTATAGAACCCACAGGCAGCAAGCATAAAGGAGCAATGATAAACTTTCCAGTAACTTGTCGTGGATAACTCGGCTCCTTTGATGTTGGCAGCCTGGAAGGAAGGCTTCCTTTATTCCTTTGCTGGAGACTTTATGTGAGCTTTGATAATGAGAGAGAAAAATAGGAAAAGAAGACTTGTTAAGAACCTAGTGAGATTTTTCTTTTTTAAAAATTAAGTGTACCTATTTCAGATCCAAAAAGACCACCAGCAGACACCCTTCCATATATGCCTGTTGTTAATTTAAACTAACTTACTACAAACTAACTAACTTACAATGGCTTAGGTATATGTATCCACAGTCATCTTTATCTTTGTCTTTAAAGGTTATGAACTGTTGAATATTTACCTGTGTGTTTCTGTCATATTCTGTTGGCCAGAAGCTCTTGAGAGAGATTTGTCAAAAGAGTGACTAGACATGATCCTTCTCACCTGGACCTAAGCTTTTTAATAAGTAACCTTTGAGCAGGGAAGACCTGCCATATTTATTGTTCTACTATTTCAACTTTTTTTTCTAATTCACCCCCTTCCAGGAGCTCTGATTTCTCAGATAGAGGCTTATTTCCTGATTTTGTTTGCTGCTGCACATTGCTTGAAGTTTCTTTTTCTAAATAATTAGGTGAAAATTTTCTTCCTGACTCCATTTTTATTCAACAAGCACACTTACCACCCAGTACAATGTATTTAACTCTTGTTACTCATAATATAAAACTATGAAATCTACATATGGAGACCACCTGGGTTCTAAAATTCAGTGGCATTTCTGGCAGGTGGTCTTCAGTATAATAGTGCTTTCTATAGTTTATGCTTCTGACAAAGTGGAATGATTCTGTGGGGCCTTGCAACCTATAATTACACTAGAGTGAATGTAGTTGGCCCTGAACATCCCTCAAATTGTTTTAAGGATTTTCTGGAATGATCTTGTTAGGTCCCCACAGTTGGCCCCAGGAAACCTGCAGCAAAGTTGGCCATAGTCTCTCCATGAACTATTAACCATAAAGCAAGGACATTGCTGGGCATCAGTTCAGCTTGTGGAACAGCTGGGAGTCTGTTGTCTCAGTACTCAGGGGCCTGAGATCTCAGCAGGGAAGTTTAAAACCTTATTTGGGGTGGTTTCATGAAAAGCATTTCTTGCGGAGACAGGCATATGTGAAGCTGGAGCTGACTAGGTTATACATTTTATATAACCCTTTTTTCTTAAAAGTATATATTTAAAAAATAACCTAATGCATTGGGTAAAGGGCCTGCATTCATTTTAGGCAGGTGGTCTCTCAAAGCAGGTTCAAAACACATTACTCTGATGGGAAATAAACTGTATGCTTAGGGTCCTTAACAGTTTTGGATGGTGGTCTTTGGATATAGGTGGTCTCTTTAGTAATTTTTATTGTATGCATTTAATGTATGTAATTGATTAATGCTGCTTCATTTATCTATATGTCCTGCACCCATCTATAAATTTTGAATGGTCAGTATTAGAATTAGCTTGCATTTTAATAGATAGAATACATTGGCTATTTCTAGGGCCATTTAATGTGTTTTTCGTTAGAAAATATAACAGGGATATTAAGCTTGTGGGTGGTGCTGGAGATAGGGGTCAGATGACTGGTTTGGAAAAGTCAAGCTACCCATCTAGCGCACAGTGGTAAGGAGGTCAGATGGGATGGTCTTTCTGGAGGATTAGGGACAATTTCATATGAGAAGGCAGCTACAGGGTCTGAAATCCAGGTAGATGAATTAGGTTAGTTAAGACTGTTGATCAAAGTGTCTTGCTTAAATAGAGTCTAGGCCATGGTCTAGTCTTTGACCTTCAAGTAACTCTAAATAAGTGTTTACATCAGGCAAGAGGGGGAGATAAGAGTAATGATCTATTCCCTTTATAGGATTGTACATAAGCACAAAGATTATATCTTATTCATTTTTGCATAATGCCTGGCAACTAGGAGAAATCAAACGTGTTCATTGAAAAAAATAGACTTGTAGCATGCTTTATAGTCTTAAGTATAAGATCAGGATCAATTTAATGATGATTCTTTGGGCTAATTTTCTTCCTGTAATTTTTTTTTTTTTTGTATTTAGGGGTTGAACTCAGGACTTCACACATACCTTTAAGTGCTCTGCCACTGAGCTGCATCCCCAGCCCATTTTTCATTTTTTATTTTGAGACAGGGTTTTTCCAGGTTACGCAGGCTGCCTCTGATCTCAAACCCAGGATCTTCCTGCCTCAGCCTTCCTAGTCACTGGGATTTGAGATGTGTGCCACTGCAGTCAGCTTCTTCCTGTGTTTTAATAGTGGTTTCCTTTATATCACTATTACTTTTACATAGAAATGGAAAAAGTGACATTTCTCACCCAAAATGGGTCAAGTAATGTATCTTTACAAAATTAATGGCATCAGACATAATTTTTCTAAAGTTCAAGTTTAGGACTGTAACCAAAATAGTATCTTACCACTTTCATTTTGAATTCTCATTTGAAACTTGAATGCACTGGAACTGGATTGTGCTGTGTGTCTGGATGCAGTTTTCATTTTCTATTAAGTGTATGTTATTAAATACTGAGGTAGAATGCTGTAATAACTTTAATTTCATTTTTCTCCAAGAGCATATTAACTTCATTTTCTTTTTAGTATGTATTTTTTATGTTATCAAGGTATGCAAGGAGAAGATAAAGATTGAGATCCATACCAATTCTTTAAAAAAAAAGATATAGAAAGAAATAAAGTTCGGTAATATCTGTTTAGTGAATTGCCTTAGTATTCTGTTTACTCATATTCTTTGCCTTGAATATCAGGATTTTATCTTTGTCCTTAAAGCATTTTCGACCAAAGCTCCTGTAAAGGTCCATTTTCTGTTGCTATGAAAAATAGCTGAAGCTAAGTGCTTTATAAAGAAAAGAGGTTTACTTACCTCACAGTTTGGAGGCTAAAAGTCTAAGGATAGGCAGCCCTCTGTTTGGCCTTTAGTGAGGAGCCTTTTAATTGGGTCACAACATGGTGGAGAAGTGGAAAGGGAATGGCACTGCATGCAGAAGATGCCAAGCATGTAGATTGGCTACACTTTAGACCAACCTGCTTTCATGAGAACTCACTCACTCTTTAAGGCTAGCATTAATCCCTTCTGAGGCAGTGCCTTGAGGACATAGTCACCTTCCATTAGGTCCCACCTCTTAAAGGTTCTAGCACCTCAACTAGGAACTAAACATCCAGCACGAGTCTTTAGGGGCCACAGTCAACCATACATATTCAGACCATAGCAGCCTCCCTGCTGCATGTTCAATGCAGCTCTTTTATAATACTCCTTAAAACTCAGATGGAAACTGATTTGTTACAAATACCAGAAATTATCAGCAGAAACCCACCCTGTACATTTTAAGCAGAGGAAGAAACATTTCAAATTTAGAACTAATTTTATTTCCTGGAGTATGGTCAATCATCATGGACTTTGGGATTTGTTCATGAAGCTGTTATTTCAATTGAAATGAAGTTGAACAAAAATAAGAGCCTATCATTACAATTATATCAATTGTAGCCATTATGGTGAAAACAGTTTTCATACATTTAATTTGTTTGCATCCTAGAAATTAAGTGCTCTCAGCTCTTGAATTCATAGGGAGTTTATTTTTGTTCAAAATGGGTTTGAAAAAATTTCCAACCAAACGTCTTTTTCCCTGACTTAGGAGGTAGTTCTTCTGTTTTTAGCCCCCTACTTTTTCCATTCTTCCCATTCACACTAGAAATCACTATCCTTTGTCCTTTGTCTATGACTTGAGGAGGCTCGTGGTATAAGTGTCTAATGAGGAAATTGCCATAGGGACGTTGATGGGAGTCACACCCTTTTGCTACTGTAGGCTTCTTCCACTTGATGAGCAAGGATTTGGACTGCATCTGCAGCACATGTTCATCTCATGGCCTCATTTGGGATAACATTTATATAAAGCTTTCTATAGCAATGCCCAATTGCACGACCCATAATTAGTCTGAATAACATTTTCCATTTTAAACCCTGATTTTATGGGGTTTACTACTTGGCCCATAAAATCTAGTTCCAAACTTAGACTTGGCATAATTTTTAGCACAAGCAAATTTACCGTAGCAATAAATCGTGAGCTCAGTTCTCAAACCTAGGGAATGAAGAGCAAACTCATGTTAGTTGACAGGGCTGAGCCCTGCAGGTGTGTGTGTGGGGGACAGTGTCCTTGCTGTTGCTGGCTTTGTACACAGGCTGTGTAACATCAGTGGCCTCACTGGTTTAGGGGAGTCCAAAGATGTGATTCAGAAAGTAGACACAAAAGTGATATTCTTGTCCAACGGGTATAAAGAAATGGTTAAAGACTTGTCAGAGAAAAGAATAAAAATGACATGAATTGAGGGGAATCCTCCCCTTTTGAATTTGATAATTGAGGACCAGAGGCTCTCTGGAAAATATCTTGCACAGGACTGCTGGGTTTTGCAATGAAACACTCCTATTGGGAATTCCAGCACCTGTTTCTCTATCGCCCTGCCAACAATAGGATATTGGCCAATGTCGAATAAAATAAACAAGCATTCCTATTTCAAATTATTTATTTGACAGGTGTGAATACTGTCCTATGCTGCAATGGTTCTCCAAGTGTTGTCCCTGAGCTACATCTCATGTTACCTAGGAACTCATTAGAAATGCGAATTCTGGGGACATTTTCCAGATCTACTGAGCTAGAAACTGTGGAATGGTACTCAGAAATCTGTTTTTATCAGTGATTCTGATGGCTGTTTAAGAACCACTGGTGTAGTGGGTAGGATGATGGGTTCTGTGATCAGATGGATGTGTGCTTAGTTTGGATCTTGCATATCCCCCAAAGGCCTGTGTGCTGAAGAATTGGTCCCCAGCCTGTGGTCCTATTAGGAACTGGCGGAACCTTTAGGAGGTGTGGCTTAGGGGAAGACATTTAGGTGACTGAGGGCAGGCCCAAGAAGGGGATAAATATCCTGGCCCTCCTCATCCTTTCTCTTTGCTTCCCAGCTGTCATAAAGTGAATAGGCCTCCTCTGTCCTATGCTCCTACCCTAATGCATTATGCTACCACAGGCCCAAAGGGCCAAGCAACCATGGGCTGAAATCTTGGAAACCATGAACCCAAAATAAACCTTTCCTTTTATAAGTTTATTGTCTCAGATATTTTGTTATAATAATGCAGAGCTGAGTAACATCACTTGGCTTTCTCTCTCGGCTTAATCTCTCATTTTTTGCAAACTATTTAATCTCCCTAAGCCACAGTTTCTTTATTTGTAGACTGAACTATTAATAATGACAATGATGCTATCATAACAATGAAAAAAATACTTGCTTTATAGAGTTTTATATTTCTTAAATGAGCTAATGTATGAAGAGCCCTTAAAACATCATCAGGAAGATAACAAATCCTTAATAAATTATAACAATTATATTCAAACAAACACAGAAGAAAGGGAGAAATGAGAGAAGCATTTCTATTTTATTACTGTATGAAACTAAAACCCCTTATTCCTTTTAACCCCCATGGTCCATTTTTGTGGGAATGTGGATTTGGGAGTAATTGGACTAGTAGCTTATGTTCCATGTCACTATAGCAATTTTCCTCTCACTTTGGTTGTTGAAGTCTAATGATTTTCTCCTTAAATAACACGAACTCAGACAATGAGGAGAATGAAGGATGAGCCTGGACAAAATACTCTCAAATAACAGAGGCAATTTGAGCAAGGAACATTGAACAAAGAAGTTGTCTTTCTAAATCCAGGAAAAACAATCCTCAGGTTTTATTTTCATGTTAGATAAGTTCTCAGTTGTTTTTCAAGTTATTTAAATGGAAATTAATCAGTTAATGGAATACACATAAAGTGTCTGTAGGGCTTGAGGAATTTACTTGATGATATGGTTTGTGGGGAATTTTTTTAAAGCATCAGTTACCTAATGTTTATAAAATGTTTTAAAGATGAATGTTACTATAGATGTTACAAATTACTATTATGTCAAAGATTATGAATCTGTCATTACCCATAACAATTGCAATATGCAGTACTGGTATTGCTCATAATTGCACATATTTATTTCATCATTTAACACCAAAGGAAACACTGAACATACTTTAAAGATTTAAATGAAACTTCAATAAAGAAAACTTATCCTGAATAGAAATAAACTATAATGGTAAATTCTCAAACAATTGCCTATGATATTGATATGTCAACGATTTTGCCATTACTACTGTGATTAAGCCTGCAGCCATAGCCCTGTGGCATCCGATCCTGTCAGATCTCGGAAGCTAAGCAGGGTTGGGCCTGGTTAGTACCTGGATGGGAGACCGCCTGGGAACACCAGAAGCTGTAGGCTTGGGAGAAGGACCTGGCAACCCCCTCCCAAAAATCAATCTGCCATTGAAAACCCTATGAACAGCAGAGAAGCACTGACAATAGTGTTTCCTATTGTACAGAGGGTCGCTATGAGTCGGATACCGACTTGACGGCACCTAACAACAACAACAACTGTGCTTAAAAAACAAGTGAGTCAGGCGTGGTGGCGGAAGCCTGTAATCCCAGGGATTTGGGAGGTGGAGGCAGGAGGATCACAAGTTCAAGGCCAGAGGCAGCCTGTGCAATTTAATGAGACCCTGACTTAAAATAAAAAGTAAAAAAAGTGGGCTCTTAAAATAAAAAGTAAAAAAAGTGGGCTGGGGGTACAACTCAGTGGTAATGTGTCTGCAATGCACACGTGAGACCTTGGGTTCAATCCTCCAATACTACCAAAAAAAAAAAAAAAAAGGTGTAAGTGATTTTTCACTTTGGAATTTAGAATTTATATTATTTATATTTATATTCTGAAAATTTTTTACACATTGAAAGTAGCTTGAACTCTTATTTCTCTCTCTCTCTCTCTATGCACATACATACACACAAAGAAATTCCTCTTTAAAGTTGAATTCTGTATCTGTCTATCCATTCATTCTAGGTAATATTAAAGACTTGTTTTACAAAATAACTACATGGGCACAAGTCAAAATTTTTATTCCTCGGTTGGATCTAAGTGCAAATGAAGACTGATAGGGGAACATAATTTTAATTTTTGAATACAACATTATGAACCAGATATGACTTGGTGCTATAAAATCATTTCATATATAACCTCCAGGAGACAGCTGTGTGAATGAGAGTAGGTAGAATATTCAGGCATGAGGAGTCTGGTGCACACTGTACCCTTCCATGATGATGTCAGGCGGGAGCTTCTCAGGTGAGACAAGCCTCTTGTTCTCTCTTCCTCTTATTTCCTGACTGGAAGACACTAGGCTGCCATGTGGTATGTGGAATCACAGGCATAGTATGTGAAATCAGTTGAATCTGGGGGTGAGTCCCTTCCTCATTACTTTCTAGCCATGTGACCTTGGGTGGAACTTACTTATAAAAAAATTAATGTATTTATGTTTACATGTTCAAACTTCAGTCACCTTCAAGTAGACTCTCTGATGCAATACACCTATTGAAACTTTTTTCCACTGCTTAAACCAAGTTTTGAAATCGTCAATTTTGATACTTTTTAGTGCTTCTGCCATTTTTTGTTTCACCTCCTCCACATCAGCAAAATGTTTCCCTTTGAGGACTTTTTTCATCTGGGAAACAAAAACAAGCAAAACAACAAAAAAAGTTGCACTGGGGGAGAGCAGGCAACCAGGGAGGGCTGGAAATAAGAATCATGTCATTTTTGGTCAAAAACTTTTGAACACTCAGAGCGGTGTATGCAGGTGCATTGTCATGCTGGAAGAGCCAGTCACCTGTTTACCACAACTTAGGATGTTTCTCCCACAAATCCTGAGGCAATCTTCTCCAAACTTTCAGATAGTAAACACTTTGGTTGACTGTTTGAGCTGGGAAAACAAATTCTGAGTGCACAATTCCTCTCATATTAAAGAAACTGGTGATCATTTTTTTCACATTCATTTCCATTTTCTTCAAAGTCCTCTCTGAGATACCTGCACATTCACGTATATTACAACACTATTCACAATAGCTAAGTTATGGAATCAGGCCAAATGTCCATTAATGGATGAATGGAGAGAAAATGTAGTATATACACAAAATGGAGTTTTATTGAACCATAAAAAAGAACGAAATTATGTTGTATGCACGAAAATGGGTGGAACTGGAGATCATCATGTTAAGTGAAATAAGTCAGACTCAGAAAAACAAATATCTCATGTTTTCTCCCACATATGGTGTCTACACACACACACACACACACACACACACACACACACACACACATATGTGAAAGTAAAAGGGGAACTATTTGGAAAGAGAAAAGGGACCAGCAGGAGAGGAGGTGGACAAGAAAGGATAAAGCAGGGATGATAATGGGGGGATGAATATGAGAAAGGACATGATATGTGTGTATGAAAATGTCATAATGAAACCTATCATTTGGTACAATAAATATACACTAATAAAAATGGTTTGCTAGTATTTTGTTAAGGATTTTTTCCATCTTTGTTCATGAGGAGTAT
Source organism: Pedetes capensis (assembly GCA_007922755.1). Classification (NCBI taxonomy): domain Eukaryota; kingdom Metazoa; phylum Chordata; class Mammalia; order Rodentia; family Pedetidae; genus Pedetes; species Pedetes capensis. The sequence goes on from VMDO01003771.1 coordinate 47,958, forward strand.
AAGCCTATATTTATATATATATATTTTTTTCTTATAGAGTCATTTTCTGGCTTTGGTATCAAGGTAATACTAGTCTTGTAAAATGACTTTGGAAGCATTCTCTCCTCTGATTTTTTTCTGGAAAAGATTGAGGTGGATTGGCATTAACTCTTTTCAAAGAATTCACTCATGAAATGATCAGCTACTGGGCTTTTCTTTGACTGGAGGGTATTTATTACTGATTCATTCTCTGTTTTTGGTCTATTCATAATTTCTGTTTTTTTCATAAGCCAGTCTTGGTAAGTTGTATGTGTCTAGGATTTTATTCATTTTTTCTTTGTTATTTAATTTCTCAGTGTATAGTTGTTTATATAGTCTCTTTTGATCCTTTGTATTCCTGTGGCATCACTTATAATGTCTTTTCATTCATTTATAATTGCATTTCTTTGAGTCTTATTTTTTTCTCTAGCTAAAAATTTGTCAATTTTGGTTATCTTTTCAAAAAACAACTCTAATTTTTGTTGATCTTATCTATTGTTTTTCTAGTCTCTTTTACATTTATTTTTGCTCTGGTCTTTACTATTTTCTTGTAGTTCAGGCTTAGTTTTTTTTTCCCCCTTATTCTTTGAGCTGCAAATTTGTTGTTTATTTGTGATCATTCTCTCTCTCTCTCCTTCCTTTCTTTCTTTCTTTCTTTCTTTCTTTCTTTCTTTTTGGTGGTAGTAGGAGTTTGAACTCAGGGCCTTACACATGCTCAGCAAGTGCTCTACCACTAAGATACAACGTGGCCCATTTTTATTTTTTATTTTGAGACAGAGTCTTGCTAAATTGCCTAAGCTACCTCTAGCCTCAAACTCATGTTCCTCTTACCTCAACCTCTCAAAAGTTGATGGGATTACAAGTGTAAGACACGGTGCTCAGCTGTTTTCCTTCCCTCCCTCCCTTCCTCCCTTTCTTTCTTCCTTCCTTCCTTCCTTCTTTCCTTCCTTCCTTCCTTCCTTCCTTCCTTCCTTCCTTCCTTCCTTCCTATTTGTGGTATGTGGATATCAAACCCAGGGCCTTGCACATAATTTGCAATTGCTCTACCATTGGTCTGCACACGAGCTTATTTTTAAATTTTTATTTTAATTTGGAGACAAAATCTTGCTAAATTACACAGGTTGCCTCTGGCCTTGAACTTGTGATCATCCTGCCTCAGTCTCCCAAGCCTCTGAGATTTACAGGAGTGTGTCACCACACCCAACTCTTTTTTCTTAATGCAGATTTTTAAAAATCACAGTAAACATCTTTCTTACAACTGATTTTGCTGTATGACATGAGCTTTGATATATTTTAATTTTTGTTTTATGATAGTTTTTGATATCACTTTTGATTTCTTTTTTCCCATTTGCTCTCACTTTCTCCATGGGAGGAATTTCAGACTGCAGGAGTCTTGGCACTAATCTGTGCTGTTTTGGGGGAGGGAAGGAGTGATGCAGATAAAGTGAAACTGTTCTCCCTACCTCCTGTGCTATATCTGTGCTTGGATACTTTGCTCTAATAGAGAGTTGTAATCTCTGTATTAGAATTTCAGGTTTCCACAGAGGTATTTTCATATAAAGATGGTTGTCACAATCAATGTTTCTAGTGGGAGGATAGGGTAGGGCCAGAAATTCTTATTTATCATCTCTCTTATGTCACTCCTCTTGCTATCTCCATGTTTTGCTTATTTATTTATTTATTTATTTATTTATTATTGTACCAATAGCAAAGTATTTTAATAATTTAAAATATATTAAATTTCCTATTCTGTTCTTTTAAAAATTATACCTTAGCTTGTTTCTAGTACTTTGTTTACTAGGAGAATGATACTATTTGCCAGTTTAGGAAAATATTCAGTGGGATTCAGATCAAAATTATATTTAAATTTCAGATTACCATGAGGAAACTTATTGTTTTAAAACATGAAGTCTTCTTAAACAGAAGTGTTAGTATCTCTCTCCATTTTTTCTTTTTTCTTCATAAAATTTTCTTCCAATTGGTATCGATCATTTTTTGTTAACATTATAATTTTTGTTGCTACTGTGAATTGGGTCTTTTAAAACATTATGTAATTGTTCATTAGAAATATGTTTGAATTATTTGTTCTAATGAATGCTCTTGATTTTCATTTATTCTATGGTCACTTTACCCTAATTTCTCTTAGCAGTTTTCAGGTGATCCATTTGGAGCCACTTGATCCTTAGAGAATGCTTTTAGATCTGATGTGTGAATGAGTTACAAAATGTCTCTCAATGCCCACTTGGTCCTTAGACGTTTAACAACAAGTGTTCAGCTGTATATTACACAGACAGCACGAGCCCTTTCTCCAACATATTTTCAATTTTCCCTCCTTGCCTGCAGTATTCCCTTCTCATGCCTTCCTGCTTTACCTGTACCCTAGCTCCTGCTTTCTACTTGACTAAAGTAACCCTCTTGATCCTATATTCCAATTGTGTCTTTTGTACAATCCTCTGATTTAACATGTCTACAGATCCAATTATGAGATTTTTCCATCTACCAGACTCTGCTTTTCAGAGTTCTATCTTTTCTTTTCCCTCCCCACACACTGGGCTAGAGTAGTAAAAATAAACAGTCCCCTTTCATCCTATTTGGATTTTCTAAGTACCCCTAAAGAATTGCCTAATGATAACTATAACTTAACTTCCATTGGGTAGTTGATAGATCCTGGGCATTTTGTTTGGTTCTTGGCAGAGTTGTGAATATCAGAGACATAGCATCCACTCTCATGGAACCTGGATTCTATGAAGAATCTGATGTTGAAAGGGAAGTCTTACACTTTCTTAGGCCTGTAGCGGTAGCCCTGTGGCATTTGATCCCGTCAGATCTCAGAAGCTAAGCAGGGTCGGGCCTGGTTAGTACCTGGATGGGAGACCGCCTGGGAACACCAGAAGCTGTAGGCTTGGGAGAAGGACCTAGCAACCCCCTCCCAAAAATCAATCTGCCATTGAAAACAGCAGAGAAACACTGGCAATAGTGTTTCCCCTGTTGTACAGAGGGTTGCTATGAGTTGGATACCGACTTGATGGCACTTAACAACAACAACAACAACACTTTCTTAGGGTTCCTTGTTCATGTTGGGATCCTCCATGTCTTCCTCCCCTTCTATCATCTCCCATGCTGTCTGTGTTTGAGAGAGTAGAGAGTTAAAGCCAAATGGAAACAAATATTTTCATTAAAAAGAAATGAGGAACCCCACAAAAACTTTGCACTTCTGTACAACTTTATTATTTCTGCACATTATTTATTTTTATGTTGTTGTTAGTTGCCATCGATTCAGTGTCTGACTCATAGCGACCCTATGTACAATAGGTAGAACACTATTGTTGGTGCTTCTCTGCTATGATCTAGAGAATGAACAAGGTATGAGTAAAACTCCCATAGGACTTTACTAGCAAGTAGAGGAAATAATGACTGTCTAAGGACCACTGTGGCATCTGATCCCATCAGATCTCAGAACCTAAGCAGGGTTGGGCCTGGTTAGTACTCAGATGGGAGACCATCTGGGAATACCAGATACTGTAGGCTTAGGAGAAGGACCCAGCAACCCACTCCCAAAAATCAATCCACCATTGAAAACCCTATGAATAGCAGAGAAGCACTCTTGTACAGAATTGGTGTTCAGTAGGTATTTATTGCCTCTCTGGATAGAATAACTTGATGATATCCTTCAAGCTCTTTTAGTTGGTCTCATTTAGTTGTTTCCCTAAGGCACTTCAAGTGATAAGTTACTTTACCTTCTTGAGGTTTGGTGTTTAAAAACAACAAGTTAAAAAAATGGGCATGCTAAGTGAAAATGGTAGAAATTGTGGTCTTGGGTGGCATAGTTTATTGGGTTAAATGAGAGAACTCACTCTCATTTGTGGTTTGCTAGTTATTGTTTTTTTTTTTCTTACAGAACAAAGAAGAAAAATTTTCTTTTAAAGAAAAGCCAGAGAATTATCATAGATCTTTTCTTTTGACATTCCTAAACAAGAACAGACCTAGATAGTGTCATTTTCAAATCTTTCCCTATTATTTTGATTTTTTTTGCTCTGATTGGCCTGAAGTTTTACTAAATTTTGTTTGTGTGTTGAGTGAACACTACCTCTCCATAGAACAACTAAGGTTTCTTCACCATCTACTCTATAAAAAAATAGTAGCTATCCTCTTCTGAGTTTGATTAGCAGCTAATTTTATGGAATATTTCTTTTGGTGAGCATGGACTAAGATGTTAGGCCCCCAGAGACAAAGAATCCATGGTGATTATATGTGGAATCTTTTTCTTATTATCCCCATAAGGCAAACTCACAACTAAAAAGAAAGCTGGATGTTGTCCTATATGATTCTGAGATTTGTACTTTTGTTATAGAATTTGTATGCTTTCTTACTAGATTTTCTTTCTAGCCATCTGGCTTAAGAGTCCTATTAGGTGCTGAGGAAATCCATAGAATAAGTTTCATAAGGAACTTGTGAAAAACTCCAAAATCATTTTTTCAAGCTTTAAAGACTGCTTCAGGGTTTTATAAAAACATGAGGGGAGATTTGCTATTCCATTTGTCATGTTCAAACCAGAAACATACTGAGGTTCTAATAACTTAGCTTTACACTGAACGTTTCTCAGAGCAGATTTCAAATGGGGGTACAAATTAAATTTACAAGTGTCATATAAAATTCTAATTTGTGTTGGTCACATATCAGGATACAGAATGCTGGTTCTAAAGCAAAGAGCAAACAGTCGATAACATATATGGATTCTGTTCATCTTTTTGTCGTATTGGGATGACCATTTAAGCTTTCTTCCCAAAGATGCCAAATCCATTTAAAATTAGAACAAAATTATGTAGCCAGATAAGTTAGGTACTACTTGTAATAAGTAGTTGTGTTTAGCATATGGCAATGATTGAGAAGATGATGGTCTAAAGCCACCCAAATATATCTTAGGGAGCCCTTCGTTTTGAGAATTAACAAAGCTGGCATTTTAAAACAATGCTTAATTGAATATTCAGTATCTTTCTTAAGATGTAACTAATTTTAAAGCTGGGTTTATAAATTTCTGCTCACTTTTTAAAGTCTCTTGGCAAATGCATTTGTGAGATGCAAAGACGGAGACACAAAGATTTTGATTTTAAGCATTCTTAGAGGATGCAGTCACCAAGTGAATAATGAAGAATTATAGCCAAAGAATATGGTGAGAGGGATTGCAAAGCCAATACATTTGATCATAAACATATGATACTGTTTTCCAAAGAGATAGCTAACTTCTTCTTGAATTCGTGTCTGTCATTTTGCTAGTGCCAAATAGCTTTTCTGTTTTGTTTCCTCAAGTAAGTGAAATGGTTATGTGCCCAAGGGTCAAGCATGAACTTAAAAGTCAAGTGGTTGCTTAGGCACTGGCCAGCTTTAATTGATACATGTAAACTATGTTGCTTTCCCTTTCCCACCTTTAGACCTTTTTGGTAGCTTAGTATTTTTGAGCCTGCAGCTGTACCACTGTGGCATCAGATCTCAGAAGCTAAGCAAAGTCAGGCTTGGTTAGTACTTAATGGGAGACTGCCTGGGAACACCAACAGGCTTGGGATATGGACCCCACAACCCACTTCCCCCCAACCCCCCCACAAAAAAAATCTGTCATTGAAAACCCTATGAATAGCAGAAAAGCGTTGATAATAGTGTTTTACCTGTTGTACATAGGGTTGCTATGAGTTGGACACTGACTTGATGGCACCTAAGAACAACAGCAATCATTTTTGAGGTTTTTGTTTTGTTTGTTTTTATGCAGTATGAAAAGGAGAATACTTTGTGGAGTGAAATTATGTTAATATTAATTGCTAATTTTAATTAATACTAGGTACTAATCAGCTAAACATTATGTACTCATTATTTAATATACATAGCTACCCTATAAGTTCAACATAATTTTGTTTGACATTGTACACATGTGGACTTTTAGGCTCAGAAAGGTTAACTTGCCTCAAGTCTTATAGCTCATAAATAGGTGAGTGGGGATTTAAACCTAGGTGTAATGACCATAGAGCTATTATCTTAGTTTCTGTGATATAATATCTTTTTGTAGAAAGAAATTTACAAAGCTGGGAATTGAACTGAGGGCCTTGCACATAGCTAGGCACCTACTCTACCATGAGTCACACCCTCAGTCCTGTTTGGTACCTTTTTTACTGCCAGTAAAGCAGTCATTTTTATTGTTGTTAGGTGCTGTGGAGTTGGTATCCAACTCATAGTGACCCTATGTACAACATATGAGGCAGTATTGTCAGTGCTTCTCTACTATTCATAGGATTTTCAATGGGTGATTGTTTTTGAGGAGTGGGTTGCCAGGTCCTTCTCCCAAGCCTACAGCAGCTGGTGTTTCCAGGTGGTCTCCCATCCAAGTACTAGCCAGGCCCGACCCTGCTTAGCTTCCAAGATCTGACAGGATTGGATACCACAGTGGTACAGCGGCAGGCAAAGCACTCATTAGGAAGATTGAAGGTTGAATCAAAAGAAAAGTCATAGCACTTTATTCTTTGGTGAAACAGACACCTGATTGCTTATCCAACAGCTATTTCCACTTTCCAATTTCATTCTGGTATTGGGCAGCCACGGCTTCTAGTATTCCCTAGTCTCAGGAAGTTAAATAATGATTAGTTTAACCAAACTTGGTAGTTCTATTATTTTGCTACTAATTGGTTTCAAACTGGCCTTGTGACACAATTCTGGTAAGTAAAACATAGAAATAATTCTAAATAATGGCTCCTGGCAAGGTGCACTTTGCTCTGGAACAGGGATAAAAGAAGAAATGCATTGTGGTCTCTTCTAAACATTGGTGGGTGGGATATTGCAAGCAGGCAGCTTGCAACCATGAGGGCAGAAGATTGAGGAAAAAAGAGACAGCCCATTGAGGAAGGCAGAGCAGAAAAGCTGGAAAAAACTTGAGTCTTTGAGGATGTTGTGAAACTCCTGAATTAACCCATTCCGGAATCATTCTACTTCTAGACCTATTACTTTGGAAGAAAGTAGTATGCCCAACGGATTCAGTCACTTTGCATTGAATGACTTTTTTCTCCACAATCATTCTAATTGATACTTCTGGGTCCCAGACCATGTCCCATTTCCATATTTTCCACACATCTTATTCCTTTATAGATAATATCACTGTGTGTGTGTGTGTGTGTGTGTGTGTGTGTGTGCATGTGTGTGTTTTATAGTTTGTGTTAGGTTAGAAACTGTTCAAAGATTTTCTAAACAGATGTTTGAAGCTTTCCCAAAGAGAGGTATTTTGAACAAAACTGGGCAGTTTTGACTTTAAGAACTAAATATTTACAGTCTCTCCAAGCCTCTAAGGCTGTTCAGAAAGAAAATTGTAAGTGAATGTTCTATCACATACAGAGTGAAATAAACAATACACATAAAGACTCTCCAGGGACTGTCAGACTACATGAAATTTTACACATATTTAAGCAAACCTTCAGAGCCCAGCACAAACGAGCAGTAAGAGCTGTGAGTGAGTTTAGGATCCTCCCAGGGGGAGTTTTCCTTCCTCTTGGGAACATCCATCAGTGATTAATGATTGCTGCATGAAAGCCAAAGGGAATGCAGACAGACCAAAGAATGTATTACTTTAAATTTTGTGAACCATGAGTTTACTGAGATTTCTTATGGAGCCTGGGTAACTCATGGACAACCTTTACCTAGTGCTCCACCCAGGGGAAAAATTCCTCCAAAACTTCCCATTGAGATATCCACTGGAAGCTGCACCACCATCAAGCCCCATCCTTAGCCATTCATTCACATCTTATATAACCTAGCATCACAAGCAACTGGGGCTAGAGGGGCTAGTGATCAGCACTTCAGAACAGGGTGTTGTGGAGGTTCCTGTGAAGATCTTCTGACCTTCTTTCCTTCCTTCCTTTCTCCAAGAGGGAAAGTTGATAACTCTATTACTGTTACAATAGACCTAGCCAGGCTGTATAGTTTTGGCCCATTTCATTGCTGTGGTTATGGGGCCAAGGTTTCCCCCTACCAGGTCATTCTAGGTGTTTTGTATCAAGATGGCCAAGATGGCAATCATCAGGTCCAGCCCAAATGAACGACCAAAACAATGATGCTCATCCACAAATATGCTATTATCATCATTAGGAGACGTTTAGAAGAATTCAAATAGTCTTGATAGCTTTCTCAGTTGAAGTTTAACATAATTATGACTTTATCACTGCCATCAGGTGTGATGCAATCACAACTAAATGGAATATGTTCATGAAAATGGAGGGCTGTTTTTAATTTGTTTTTATATTTGCAATATTTCAACCTATGGAATGTTAAATTCATGTTGCAAGGTCTTCTTGGCCATGATCTTTTGTCCCCAGATGTGACAATTCCTCTGTATCAACAGTGTGCATGCTACATTTCACAAAGTAGATTCAGAGTGCTTTCTTTTCCAAAGTACCCCTGCAATGACAAAGGACATTTCTTATCATGTTCATTTGGCGTTGATAGGATGGGGCATCTCAGACTCTATACTCATAAATGTACTTAGTGTTGTCTCTAAGATTGCCTAAGTTTACCTGAATTATGAATGTTGGCTTTTAAAAAACTGGATCTAAGTAACCAAATACAGTGTTCCTGGATGCTCTTCCTGTGGGTCTTAGAGGTATTCTGATTCCTTCAGATAAAATGTCTGGTTGTTTAGTAAATGTCTCCTCTGGTTTGTTCTGCCTCCGTTAGTAACTAAACATGGTGAGTTTATCCACTTATTTATGGGTGTGTTTCCCTTGGTAAATAGTGAGTTCTTTGAGGACAAAGATTATTGTCCTTTTGAGTCCCCATGGCATAGCACATAGTGGCAGGTGGTCCATAAACCTTTTTATTTTCTTCTTCCCATTGCTTTAGCAACTGTGACAGAGTTAAGGACAAATACTGCATGATGTCCCACCCTGATTTTGCATCTGGGTATTAAATAGGGGTTAGTAGACTCCAGCCTAGTTGGTATTTCACAGGCAGCCAAATATTCCAAGAGAATGGATGTTTTCCTGGAACTGTTTTGTCCTGGATATGGGCAAGAAGCCAGATGGAGATTTGTAGGAAATCCATGGTGCTCTCATGACAGTTCTAGAGGCCAAAGAGAAAGATCCCTCCTTTTCCCTCTGTGCACTGAGTTTTAGAATTGGCAGACACATTAATACGATATGTTCAGGGTTCCTAAAGAATGGAAAGCTTGGAAAGCCATTAACTGTTGGCTTATAATTGTGTGATTATTCACAAATTGTGTAAGAATTGAAAATTAAAAAGGAAACCAGCATGGCAAATGGGATTGAGACTTTCATAAAACTGATCAACATAGTGAAACAGAAATGTATTGTGGTACTTGTGAATTGACAACATCAAAATTCTCCCACTCCCAAATGAATCTAATGCAATGCCACATTCATGTGGTTCATTATGATTCTGGTTGTATCAGAATTCAGGATGATGTTGTACAGGGTAAGGAAAGCTACATGAGTACTTATAAGCACAATGTCTTTGTTGGACCATATTATTTTATGCTCATAGGGTACCATCTTTCTCAAAGTGCTCTGGGAAGCATATAAAAATACTAAAACACATTATCTTGTGAAGGAAAACCAACATAGAGGGAAAGAAAGTTGGCTCAGAAGATGAAACTCAACTCCTGCTCTTTGAAAGTGACCAGGGGATCTTTAGTGTTTAAACAGACCAAAACCAAACATTCACTTTAAAATCTAAATTATTTTCCAGATCAGAATGACTTTGGTAAGCACTTAGCTTTAGGATGGTATCTGTTAACACATGCCTAGGGATTCTCAAACAACTAAGATTCTGCTGGTAAAAAGAATATCTTCCAGTTTTATTTGCTCCCTCACCTTACCACACCATTGCAGCAAAACACTAATTTCCCAATATTACACATCAGTGAACAGTGACTGATAGAGAGCAGGAACTTTAAAGATAAGACTGTACCTATAAGGTGCTTTAATGGGTATTTCCTCAATATCCTCTCTCCTTTCCTTCCCCTTCTTGTAAAGTAGCAGCTTCCAGAGATGCTATTATTTCCAGTTTGGAGATATAGGTCAAGGTAGAGATGAAATATAAATAAAACCCAAGAGGTATCTGAGAAATTGTTCTTTCTTTCCCTTTCTTTCTTTCTTTCTTTCTTTCTTTCTTTCTTTCTTTCTTTCTTTCTTTCTTCTTCCTTCCTTCCTTCCTTCCTTCCTTCCTTCCTTCTCTCTCTCTCTCCCTCTCTCTCTCTCTCTCTCTCTTTCTTTCTTTCCATTTTCTTGTAAAAAAGTGTCTTGCGAGGTTGTGCAGTCTGCCTCTGGCCTTGCTGGAACTTGTGCTTCTCCTTCCTCAGCCTGCTGAGTAGTTGGGATTACAGGCATGAGCCACAGTGCACAGCTAAGAAATGGGATGAGTCTGTTCATGGGTAGCACTGAGTTCACATGAAGGGTTAGCAGAGTCAAAGGCTTGAAAGGAAACCATGATGGCCATCATTGATCCTTGGTTTGTGTCTATTCTTTTTTAACTGCTTCACTTATATAATTTTATTTACTAAGTTCCCAGTGCTGGCAAAAGTGGGCCTTGGATATGAGTCCATGCAACCAGACCCAGAGCAGTACTGAGCTGCCATGGTGGGGCTGCCTCTCTTATAGAAAGGGATCAGGCAGTGGGAGGCCTTGAGCATTATACTTAGTTATTTGTTGTCTTTATTTTGTATGCAGGATATTGGTTCTGAACATTTTCAAGGTTGTGGGATGCTTTTTCAAATGATATTTTGCCAATATATTAAACAGATAAAAATGAAAGTGTTGATTTACTAAACAGGGAGATTTAGCATAGTAACAGATCAAAAGCTCTGGTGGGAGTGACAAGGTCATGGCACATACCTACTTAGTGGCTCTCTCTTCTGTAGTCCTAGACACATCTGTGGCACTCCCAGGTTGTGCACAAGGGGAAATGCTGGAAATTTTTTGATGGAACATTCTAGAATCTTAGCACTTATGTTCAGGGTGGAAGGGAAGTATTCTCACACACACAAATGGTTGGAAATGAAGAGTCGTGAAAGAGTAGAACTTAAATATTTCAGACAAATATAGTTTTTCAGACAAAAATAATTTTCATAAAAGAAGGTGTCTGGAGTGTAAAGATGGTTTTTCTGAAAAAAAAATTTAGTTCATTCATTTGGTTCATTTTCCTTGGGAGCAAACTATTTTTAGTTGAAAACATTTTTTTTTTAGTTTTAAAAATTTATGTTTTCTGTCCATGTTTCATTTAAAAAGGCCAATTTAAGACACAGGGTACATGTTATAATCCATAAACACTCAAGCATTAACTAAAAAAGCACACAGTTAATTTAAATTTCAGAATGGTCTGTCATTACTTTTGATATCAAACAAATAAGAGATTGATGTAGCAGCTCTGGACCTTCAGAGAGAAGCCCAAATGTGTGGAGTGAGTGGCAAGGCTGTGGTTCCAGAGACTGACAGAAAGGAATGTACTCCTGGGTTTAAGAATCAATAGAACATTTATGTTGATTATATCAAGCCATTAAATCTCTTTCACCTCCTGTTGTTAACCAGTCAGATTATGGAATTTTTGAAAGATTTTTAGTCCAATGTCAGAAGGAAATGTTGCTATGTTAACACACATGAACTATTTCCAAATTGACTACCATATAGTCCCAGAATCATAAATCATTTTTAATTGGCTAAAGCTGGTCCCCAAAGGAGAGTGATCAAAATACAGTGCTGGCGAATGAATCCACTGTAAAAGATAACTGCAGCACTTCTGATGGATGCCATTGTTTTTAAACTGCCACTAATTTGTTACAATTAATTCCATTTGGATTTATGAATAAACATCCATTTTCCTTTGGCCTTTCCAACTTGTCTTTGCCTTAGAAAACCGACTTCAGCATCATTAATCTATATTTTTTTACAGTGATATGTTTTATATACTAATGATTTAAAATTTTTACTTTTACAAAACCTATCTCTGAGGATCTTTTGTTCTTGGGTGGTTAAAGCAGTGTATTGGTTAAAATATATGAGGATAAATAACAGCAGGGGATATGGCTTCAAAGCCCTGAAAAACTGACTTCAGGTTTGGGTGCAGGTTCAATAGGTTAAAATTTAGAGGGTTTGGGTTCAGTTTGGCTTCTGGTTTAAATTCTATGTGTAGAAAGCAGGGCTTCAAATAGAACCCAAACCTGAACCCTGAACTCATTCTGGTCTAAGCACTAAAAAAATTTTTCTGAACCTAAGACTGAACTTGGGCTGGGATTTAGCTCAGTTGGTAGAGCGCTGCCCTACAGTCTCTGAGGTCCCGAGTTCAATTCCCAGGACAGCAAAAATGGGAGAAGGATGTGGCAACACACTCCCAAGTCAATCCCGAAACAACTGCCATTGAAAACCCTATGAGGGTCGCTATGAGTCGGATACAACTTGACGGCACCTAACAACAACAACAAGACTGAACTCAGCAAACAACTGTGTTTGGATTCAGCTTATGTGTTTTAATTTTTGTGTCATTACCTATTTAAAAATTGAAAAAAGCTGAACAAAATTTATTCATCTGTCTACACATGGGATTGAAATTTTGAGCCTGAACTGAAACTGAACCCTCTAAAATTTGACATTTTGATCCCACACCTGAAACCAAACCTTTTTTTTTGGGGTGGGGGGCAGGTTTGAAGCCCTGGTAGGGGATATTAATACAAACAGTGAGTGTGACTTAGTGAGCTGCTTTTGAAACAAGTTAGAACATGGGCATTGTGTAGAGCAGGGCTCTCAATCCACTCCTGGCTTCAGAACTGTTCCAGAAATTGTAGGGAAGTGTTTCTTTAAACCATAAGAGTGTGAAATCTTTCTAAAACATCTCAGAAAGCAAAAGGGGGATACTAATGAACACAAACTATAATACAATTCCAATTTTACAGCACACTTAACGTTGCTGATAGCATTATAGAGTATAATTAAGTCAAATTGGAAGGGGATTCTGGTGGGGAAATCACCCTCGTGGCTGAGAAAATGGATACTATTTAAGTATTATTTACCCTCAGTTGACAATGTGCAAGCAAGCGCCATAGAGTTTATAGAGTAGATTTCAAGAAGATATTCAAACTCTTTTTGAGTATTTTGCGATTTCCTGCATAGTATGAAGAAACATCTACTTTGGGATGAAAGAAAAAAAAGGAAATTATGTTTGCACACTTAAATATCTCTCAATAGAGGACTTAAGAAAGGCAATACTACCTTTCCAAAAATATAACATGGTTTTCAAATAACAAGTTGTTCAAATTAACTTAGGGAGCAGTCTTCTAAAGGAAATCATTGACTTTTAAAAGCAAATTTCCCTTGAGGGCTTTACTGACTTTTTCTGTCCTCTTGAGCTTCATAAAATGGAAAAGGCAGCACATATTTTCTTCCAATGACCTCTACTTTAACATTTTAAAATGCTGGTTAAAGAATGAGGGGTAACATCATTAAGCTATAGAAAGAAAAATCAGGAAATCTAACCATATAACCTCAAATTGTCGTTGTTAGGTGCCATCACATCAGGTCTGACACTGTGCCATGCCTGGAAAATGGCACTGCTTCTCCACTGTTCATAGGGTTTTCAGTGGCTGAGTGTTTTGGGAGTGGGCTGCCAGGTCCTTCTCCCAATTTTGTGGTGCTTGTGCTGAGGATTGAACCTAGGGCCTCAGAGTGTGCAGAGCAGCACTCTACCAACTGAGCTAAACCCCAGCTTCTTATGAAGGTTCTTCTTAACTGTGATGATCTCTCAGGAAAGCGATACCTTGGTCCTTATCCTATTGATTGCTCTCATGGCTTTCAGCTCTCAGGGATCCTTTTCTGCTGGTCCCACAAGAATCCCACTCAATGTGTGTTGGTATCCCCTCAATGCCTCTCCCTGGCCCATGTCCTTCCTAGATTCAGGCTCCTCACAGTCAGCCTCACTAGGCCACACTTGAATGGACCATATCTGGCTGGGGCAAAGATCATAAAACTGCCTGACTCTTAGCTATCTTTTTTATCCCATTTCTTTAATTTTTAAAGACTTTGATGCATTTGATGAAAACATTGCAGTTAAGGACAACAGAAATATCAAATGGGCTTATGCCAATGAAGGGGTTAAAGAGACCATTTTCTAGACATTTAACCTCAAATTAGCGCTCTGGAATGTGAGGAATGTTTTAAACATAAAAAAAGCTAACTTGTATATTATAATACATGGCCATGTTTTAAATGTTAGGGTTTCATATCACAGAACACACACACTGGAAATTAAATGCCCCATTGTTTGAAAGTTCTGCATTCACATACTTACCTAAGCACTAGTTACAGCTGATTTAAAGACAGAGGAGGAGACCCATAAGAACTTTGTGTGGGATTTGAGGTTCTGCTTCCATTACTTGTTATAAAAGCTGGATAAGCAAAATTCCCAGGTATTGGTCTAAAGATTTAGGGACTACATCACTATTACCTTTGGATCAGGCAGGTGTTTAGTTTCTTGGAAGGCAGGAGAAAATAAAATAAAATACTGGAGCAAATAGAGTTACAAATTGGTTTTACATCTCCTCTTTCTTGAAAAAGTTTTTGAATATGTAAACTTCTCCCCTTGTTACTTCCTAAGTTCCTTCCAGGAAGCTAAGTGGAGCTAAGTCTTGGTCAATGGTGTGTAAGGAGGCTCATTCTACTCTTCTTACCCTTCCTTCCATACCTACTTTTCTCCTTATTTATTTTTTCTAGTTTGCCTCCTTCAAAAAGTACTTATGATGGTGATTCTTTTAATTTCTTGACATTGTATCTTTTTATTAGAGAGGAGATTTAAGGAAGAAAAGGAAAAGTCTAGTGCAATGAATCTTGCTTTTCCTTTTTTTTTCTTTCTTCCCTCTTACATGAGTAGATATCTTCTTTCATACAATCAGACTGGCTGGATATTCTGTCTCCCTCTTGGTAATGTATATTACAGGACAATTAGGTGAGAATAAACTCATTTATGGTCCTTATTGTATCTGCTCTAAAGCTTGTAAAGCATTTATGATCATAAGGTATTTTAACTACTCTTAGTAACAGCTTGGGGCTAGGGTTTAGCTCAGTTGAGAGAGTGCTGTTCTACACTTTCTGAGGCATGGGTTAAATCCCCAGTATCACAAAAATGGGAGAAGGACCTGACAGCCCACTTCTGAAACAATCAGCCTTTGAAAACTCTATATATAGCAGAGAAGCACTGACATAGTGCCAGGCTGGGCACAGTGTCAGGGAGTATTTTGTTCTGTTGTATATAGGGTGGCTATGAGTTGGACTCCACTCAATGGCTCCTAACAACAACAGTAACATTACTTGATGCCTTCCAGTGGACCCAGGCTTCCCCCATGGAAGATGTTATTTAGCCAAGAAACAACCTGGAAATAATTGCTTTCTTTTTCTTTTATATTTTCTGGGGAGAGAAGGCTTGATAATAAAAGTAAAGCAGAAACATGGGCAGCATCATTAAGTGGAGAACTTCATTCTTTCAGAATAAATGTGTGCTGTATGAATGATTATTTATTTATTTATTTTGCTTAGAGTTTCCTTTGCAATAGCAAGGTAACCTCAGTTACCCCTAGGTATTGCATCAGACAAAAGAATGATGGTTTAGGTGAACTAGTAAGTCCATTGCTAGAACCAAAAGAGATACAGAATTAAGCAATGTCAAAGTAAAAAGAGAATTTTACCAGATATATAAATGAGTATGTCTTAATGCAATGGAGCTTTTTCAGGCATCTGCCTATATTCTCAGGCAGAAACACTATAAATACATCAGAATAATTTATGTCATTTTACAAGCTCATCTAAACTTGGCATATTTATCTGATCATATTTACATTTCAGGAAGATAATACGGTATTCCATCAGTTGTTGATCCTGAATCCAATCTGTACATGATTCTAATCACATCTGATTTTGTAGCCTTCAACAACAACAACAAAACTGTTGAAAGGGTATCGATCAGATTTGAGAGTATTAGGTAAATAGTGAGATCAAATTTATCCTCAACATACAAGATCAATCTGTCTATCCATCTACTGATTCACTTTCTGCTGTAAATTTAGAATACTTGAAGATTTAAAAGTTTTCCAGTAACTGCATACAACTGATATGCCATTTCTCCAGGCTGGACTATATTAGGCCATATTTTATATTTTGGGTTTGAAAGCACCTAAGAAAATTTCCCTTCCTCTCTGAAGAATGTCACTTTGACCACTATTCTAAAGCAAATAATCTCTGAGATAAACTTCATTATTCTTACTATAATGTGAACAAATTAATCAAGAATTTTTCAGAGAACAGGACTGAAAATAAGACGTGTAGATAGTGCAGGAGGTGTGAGTTTCAAGGAGGGAAGGCGTATATAGAATGTAAATTGAGGTCTTGTGACATTCCATTTACAATTTTTCCATAGTTACCCTTCAGGAGAATGAAGAGAAACACTGATAGATTGTAAATCAGGTGCCTACTTGTGCTGACCTATGCATAAGTGAACTATCTTGAGTGTAACATACCATAAACTTATGTGGGTATTGGAGACCTTGCTGAGACAAGAATTGTTTTTAACATGGGAAAGTGTTTGTTTTAAAGAATAATGTTCTAGCTTTTGTTTCTGTTACCAGCAGAGAGACTGAGACGGGGTGTTCAGGGTGTGCAGGAGGAAGGGACCAATCTTAAGAATCTTAGGGGTACAAATAACAAAATCTTCCCTTTGCAATTCTGACTCTGAGAGAAATGTCAGTGTAACCATGGAACATAATAACTATAATAATATGTCTCTGAATCATTTATCATGCTTCCCTAGTCTTTTGTTCCTGATAGTAGCTTTTTTTCCTCCAGTTAAACATTTAACTGTTCACAGGCATAGGCTTTATGGTTTAATTACCAAGCCATATTTCAGAGCAAGTCCATCATGAGGATAAATGTATAAAAGTGGAATTGCTAGGGATTTTGTTCCTAACGGCAAACTATAATCCAGCAGGGTTATTTATATTATCACCTTTCCCCCCCTCAAAAGCTTGCTAGTAATAGATATTTCAATTCTCTGTGATGTTTGTCAATGTAAGAAATGAAAGATTAGGTACCTATTTTTGGGAGGGATTTTGAATCAAATACTTTACTTTTATTCATTCTTATTTGTTAATAAAGTACAAAAGGCTACAAATTTTCCTCTGAGGACAGTTTTTGCCATATCTTTCAATAGGTTGTTCCCACTGTTAGTCTCTAAATAGCTTTTACTAGTAACCTGGATTTTAAAATTCAAGTTATGTATGAATACTTTAGAATTGTAAATAGTTGTTACCAATTATAATTAAAAAATTTAAAATATTTTTTTATAAATTACATAATGAGGCAAATGTTATGTCAGTAACTGGAATTTCTGAATTTTCTTGATAGCATTTTATGCATTTTTAGTAAATATTGCAAGAATACTTAAAAAGAAAGTATATTCTGATTTTGCATAGTTTGCAAGTATGTATTATTAAGACTTTTTATGTTATCCAAATACACACACACATACACACACACACACACACACACACACACACACACACATATATATATATATATATCAGGATATAGTGTAAAAACATATATATATATATCAGGATATAATGTAAAATGTATAAAAGGATATGACAGAATGGTTACTGGTTGCTCTTTTGTGAACAGTGTAGAAATAGGAGGGAAAAACTTTGAATAAGAAGTTGGAACAGAGGGGTTAATTTCAGGAATAATCTACATGAATAAAATTAACGACTGCACTATTATTTCATATTGAAATGAGTGTATACATTTTTACCCAATCTGAGTTTGTTTGGGTTGTTCTAATTTAAAACAGAGACCACATAATGAGGTCACCAGAACCCACTTATTTGGCACTTCAACAAGTTCAGTCTCTAGAATGGCGACCTATATTGGTTTGCAAGTGGGCTACTTGACCCAACTGGTCTTAGAGCAGGAGCTGAGATTCATCGGTGCCCAATGGTGCCTATGAACAACTCAGGATAACCCACTAGGGAGTGATGAAGTTGGATATACTTTAGGTGCCAAGCGAAGGGGCCCCACAAATACTAGGGTTAAGAGTTTAGATTTAATCTGATTGGCTGAGAATACACTGGTGATTCCTAAGAATGAATGACCCCTGGACAAACCAGAACCTATTATAGCATTCTTCTTCCATTAGGGTTTTGGAAGAGCCCAAGAACAATCACACATTTTCCACCCTTGTGCTCACTTTAGAAAGTGTCCTCTATGAGGGTTGGTATGTTCCTACAATATTGTTCCCATAAAATGCTTTGTTTAAATTTGGTGTACCAAGATTTTAATTCCATACTGATTTAGTTCTTCTGAGGCATTCCACCTTCTAATGAAAGAGTCGTGGTTTGGACCATCTGTAGTGTATTTAGGTACATCTCGTACAGCTTGTTCTTTGTAAAACTAGAGAAAATTTATACTCGACTTTTTCTGATTTTATAGGCTTCTCATTAATCAGTTAATAAGATCTAAAGTGAAACTATGACTTGCCTGACCATTTATCTGTTTACTGAGAAGGTTAGAGAATGATCTAAGAACGTGGCTTTGGAAATGAATCAACATTTACCTCATTGGGAGTCCAAGCCAAAAGAAGAATCCGGAAACATCAGCTAATTGTACTTAGGGGATATATGTGAGTGTATGAAGAGTTTTGTGGGGTGGAGTTTTATTTTTAATCGATCATAAGGAAGGCAAATGAATGAGTCTGTCAGTCCATTGTGTTTGAATTTTGGAAAACTTGGTATGTTTAATATCTGTAAAAATTATAACAGAAAACTATTGAAGATTACATGCAAAGTCTGTGTGTCTAAGTGACAGCTATTAAAACATAATATGATGGTTTCCTAACCAAATGATAACATTTGGAATGTCATCATCGAGTGTCCTACCTCACCTTGTCCAACTATTTAAATGCTAGTCATTGTCTCTGGGAAGTCTTCTCTGATTTCTTAAATCAGAGCATTTTGCTCTTTCATTTAACTTCTCACAGTATATTGCTTTTATATCTGTGATAGAATTTCCTGGGGTAAAACTTATAAATTCACTCTTTTAAAGTATATTTTTTGGTGCATTTTGGTGAGATGTACACATTTATATAACTATTACTACATTCAAGATGTAGAACATATCCATAATCCCCAAAAGTCTCTTCAAAGGGTGGTAGTAAGCCATCTCTTTCTACTCTATAAGTCTGGCAGCCAGTGACCTTCTTTCTGTCCATGCACTTTTGCCTTTTCCATAATGTCTCAAACATGGAATAATACAATTTGCAGTCTTTTAGGTCTAATTTCTTTTCCTCAGCATAATGCTTTTAAAAGGCATCCATGTTGTCCATCGTTCAACCATTTGTGTTATACAGTGGGGTAGTCCCTCTCTGTCTGCAGTTCTGTTTTCTGCAGTATCAGTTACCTGAAATCAACTGTTGTCTGAGAATGTTAAATTGAAAATCCCAGAAAAAATTCATAAGTTTTATATTGTGTTTTGTTATGAATACCATAATGAAGTCTTTCACTGTCCCACTCTGTCTCACCCAGGACATGAATCATCCCTTTATCCAGAGAGTATCCATGCTGTATACACTACCTGACTGTTAGTCATTCAGTATCCATCTCTGTTATGAGGTTGACTGTCCCAGTGCTTATGTTCAAGTAATTCTTACTTTACATAATGCTCCAAAGAATAGTGATGCTGCTAATCTGGATATGAGAAAGAGAAGCTTCCTTTAAATGAAAAAGTGAAAGTTCTTGCTAAGGAAAGAAAACAAAAATAGTATGCCAAGTTTGCTAAGATCTATTGTAAGAATGAACTGAAATTGTGAAAAAGGATGTTTATGCTTCTAACTCTAAAAATTATGACCACAGTACTTAAGTGCTTGGTTAAGATAGAAGATATGAGCAGAAAACATGTTCCAATTGATGATAACCGGCTGTACCAGAAAGCAGTGAGCCTATATAAAGGCTTCAGCAAAGGATACCCTAAAATGTTTGACACTAAGCCATTTACCATAAGTAAGGGATGGTTACACAGTTTCAGAAATAAGTTTGGGTTGAAATATAAAAAAAAATTACTGAGAATGTTGCATCTGCTGATGGAGAAGCACTGCTACATTTTCAGGAGAGTTGAAAAAATCAATTAGGAGAAGGGACACCATTGATGCAAGTATTCAATTAAAACTAAGAGAACCTATAATTCATGAAAGTGCAAAAGAGGCTACAAAATCAACATACAAAAATCAATAGCCTTTCTTTATACCAATTCCAAAGAAGAAGAGAAGGAAATTTCAGGAAAGATACCATTCATGATAACCCACCAGAAGATTAAATACCTTAGAACCAATCTAACCAAAGATCCTTCAGCACTCTACAAGGAAAATTTCAAAACATTAAAGAAAGAAATAGCAGAGGACACTAAAAAATGGAAAGACCTCCCCTCCTCCTGGATAGGGAGAATTAATATTGTAAAAATGGCTATCCTACCAAAAGCAATCTATAGATTTAATGCAATACCCATTAAAATTCCACTGACTGACTTCACAGAAATAGAAAAAATGATCCAAAAATTCATATGGAACCACAAAAGACCACGTATAGCCAAAACAATTTTAAGCTGCAAATCTAATGCAGGGGGAATC